>MDKI01166753.1:0-13823 GCA_005239505.1 Nicotiana paniculata
ATATATATATATATATATATATATATATATATATATATATATATACTAGTATCTATGAACGTGTGTTGCACGTTAATAATGGCGTGTGATGATTTTTAGATATTTATTTATATGAAGGAACAGTAAAATATAATTAATGAGAGAAATTTTATGTATAATAATACAACAATTGTTTAAATGCCGAAAATTATTATTACATTAGTTATCACGCCCAACTATGCCTTATAAAAAGGACTAAGCAGTCGCTACAAATATAATTCGGTCAAAGAGTCTAGAGTCGAATCCCATAGAGAACTAAGGTTACGTCATAATTGTTCAATATCACTTAGAAGACAAGCTCGAATAAATTTCTAAATTATAAAGATTAAGATTCTTATATTGTGGAGCCCTTTGAATTATCTTTCCAACCATATATTATGGAGCCCAAATGGAGTTCTGAGAGAAAAGTAATATGCATTTTACTAGAAAGTGCGCAATATGCCTACTCGATTCTTCGTTCGTTCTTAATTATCATCCGTTGATCCCCGAACACGATCCCAGATTAATTCCTTGGGCTTTAATTATGACTTCAAAGCTCCAATTGATTCCATAATATCTACATAGCTCGGAATCACTCTTACAATGCATAAAACACATAATTAGTGCAAAATACTAGCGATTAAAGCTCAAACTAAATTAAAGTGTAGTAAATTAGAGTGTAATAAGCGATTAAAATACGTAACTATAGCCTATAATCAACACCCCACACTTAAACCATTGCTCGTCCTCGAGTAATCAAACTACACTTTATATAGACACGACATTTTTAAACAATTCTCCTAACTCATTACACCAAGAATATTTAAAATAGACTAAGCACATAAGCGTAACATCTTCACCTCAAGATTTGACTTACAAGTACCACGCATTATTCACAACCCACCCACTTACTCTAACATAGAGGTCACTGACATTACCTTTCCTCCATGAATCAAGTGCCCTCACACAACAAAAGAGAGTATTTCCATACAATAAAATTTAAGTAACACTTAGGAACTCAAGATAGAAAGAATTCACTCACTCTCAGAAATAACATTCATATGCCACAAAAGATGCACCATAGGCTTGCCGGTAGTGTACTACTCTACTAATCGATCCCATTTAGTATAGGATCACGTATGACTTTATTTGGTTGTAATGTAGGTTGCGGGACGGGTAGGATATATTTAGATATAACAGTGACTACACCTCCCTAAGCACATTAATACATATACTTTAACATTCAAACCCCATACTTATGTCAAGCTAAACTTCACATTCACATCAATGTATATATTACCCTATACTTCTTTAAGCATAATTACATCAAGAGTCACCACTTATCAAGGAATATTTTTTTTCACTGCAATACAACTATTTTTTCCTTTTCTTTTTTTTTTTTAAAATTCAAGTGGCTCTTACTTTTTCAAAATAGTGCACCTTTTTCCTTATTTCATTATTTTCACTCAAAAGTCAAACCAACCACCCCACACTTTAATTTTTACACCGTTCATAACAATTCAAGTGCTCATGAGAGGTTAGAAAGTTCAAATAGATGGTTAATTCAAACAAATAGGTAAGGCTTGTAATGTGGTTACCAAAGAAACAGGATTACATGCTCAAAAGGGTTAACTAAGATACATAACAATTAGGCGGGTACAATATATATATGTCTCAACAAAGAACCGCCTATATCACTTCCAAGATTGAACAAAACTACTATTTCGCTTTGTAAACACACGGGTCAAGTTCTATACATCAAATGCAATGTACAGAATAACACACAAACCTCACACACACATGACACATAACTCACTCAGGATTGATTTCATCAAGACACTCTAGTCAAAGAAATTAAGAAAAGTTAAGCTTATACAATTTAAGGTACTTATACAAGAGTCAAAAAATGAGTCTAAGCGTCACAATCAAAGTATTCACTATTCTCAAGGCATAACAAAGTCTAGAGATATTGCTTCAATTCAATTCATCTCACACTGGATCCTACTCCTAAAAAAAATAAAACTAACTACACACGGTTCAAACAAAACCCTTGGAAAATAACTGCGGCACAAATAAAAACCAAGGGGGAATTTCTACACTACCTAACAAAAGAAAATCTTTTTGTCTTTTTCCTTTCGACTATAATCCCTCAAAAAAATTTGCCTAATAGATCTATCGTCAGGAAAAGTCCAATATTTTCTAGTTTTGTAAAAAAAAAAATTATTCAATTAAACCAACACAACTAAATAGCATGGAAAGTCACCTAAACAATCTTCTCACCAACCATCTGGTTTGCTGTTGAACTAATACAAACTAAATAGCATGGAAAGTCACCTAAACAATCTCCTCACCCCATACTCAAAATTGTGCATTGTCCCCAATGCACACCCATAAATACAAGAGGATAAAAGAAACTCCTTGGTAGGCCAAAGACCGAAGCACTAGCAGCTCATGAGTTACTCAGACTTCTCTCAGGCATGATCATTTGTGTGGGTACCTCACCCTTAGTTCCAACCATCTAGTTTGCTGTTGCATCCTTCCAATGGCTTTGCTTTCCATCTCCTAAAAAAATCAAAAATCAAAACTACAAGAATAATACAATAATAAAAAATAATAATAATAAAAATAAAAAAATTAAAGCTGAGTTGCCTCCCAACAATCGCTTGATTTAACGTTGCAGCACGACATGAAATACTTTTTGACTCATCCTCGAGATTATGAATTGAACCTCAAGTTTTGATTCAAGCTTATGAGTATGCTCTTGTGATGGTGGAACCAATCTAACTGGCCCAAGGAAACTATGTAGTATTCTGTACTTCTTGGCCTTTAGATGAGGTGTGTAATTTCAACTTTCTGGCAACAAGAATTCCAGAACGTAGGCACCTTGTTCCTCATTCCTTGACTCCTCAAGTGGCTTGGATGATTCTATTTCTATATCATCATCCAAACACAATTTGGAAAAGTGCTTGGAGCATGGACCTATGCGCTCAATTACATGAACATTGGGACTGCCTACTTTCTCAACACCCACTTGGTTGACTCTAATATCTCTTCTACAACATTGACATCCTCAAAATCTAGTTCGATTGATTGTTGGAGTTCTACTCTGACCTCCTCTATTAGCACCTCGATTTCTGCATCTAATCCATGGTCCTTTTGGCTACTATCCACAAAATTGCCTTGCTAAGCATTAAATGCTTCAACCACTTGACTCATTTGAGCCTCCAAGTTGCGAATAGTTGCCTCTTGCGCTTCTATCTGCAGTTGTTTCTCATTATTTTGTTGCAGAAGGCACTTTAACGTATCGTTGATGTCCTTCAGGTCAGCTTCCCTGGGTTCTTTGTTCCTATTTACTTCACCAGAAAAAGTAGAACCATTATAGCAAGAGATTAGGGGAGGATAAAAAATATACTCACAACCATGAAAGTGACCATCTTTACCACCACATATATCACACTCATTCCACACATAAGATTGAGTTGGTGCACACAACTCGCTCTCGAAAATATTTTGATAATTTTGCAATGGGTGATTTCCTCTACAATATGCATAAGGAGGATCAAAAGTTGAGTTATCAACATCAAAACTCTCATAATTCCAAGATGCCATGTCTCTCAAGTCAAAAATAAAAATTAAAAAAATAATCAAATACAAGAAAACAAAAATAAAAGTTCAAACTTGCAACCTAGAAACATGTACACCTACAGCTACACCGTTAGTTCCCCGGCAACGGCGCCAAAATTTGATCACGCCCAACTATGCCTTATAAAAAGGACTAAGCGGTTGCTGCAAATATAATCCGGTCTAAGAGTCCGGAGTCGAATCCCAAAGAGAACTAAGTTTTCGCCATTATTGTTCAATATCACTACGAAGACAAGCTCGAGTAAATTTCTAAGTTATAAAGATTAAGATTCTTATATCTAACTAATTAACTAAGAAACTAATGCATTAAATTAACAACTAAAGATACTAAGGGTTGGAGATTAAATTTAGGAGGTCTAGAGTTATGATTTTCCTAAATATTGAAATCCTTCTCGCTATGTTCCCTACATTTTCGCTTATGTCTTCTCTACAGATCGTGAGCACTTTAGGTGTCGTAATTCTCTCTCGAGAAACTACAATAATTTACTAGGAATATTCTCTCGAACTATGCTAGTTGGCTTTATCTAACTGCTCATAATGACCACGTCAATGCTTTGTTATTTCTAAACCTACCTTTAAACTCGCTGTATTGATTTCTCACATACGTTAGGAGCGACGTTTTTCAACAACCACCTAAATATGTATCCTTTCTCAAGAAACACATAATGAATAGGCACAGTCAATCGATGTCCATTCAATCAATTGAAATAAGCACGTAGTTGAACAAATAGACAAATTCAAAGGTTAAATTATATTAAAACATAAAAAGAATTCATCCTCCAAGAGGCTCTATCAAAATCCTAGATAACAAATTAGCTAATCATAATAGTATGCATAACTATAATACTAGAACTCATAACCAATAATGAAAATAGGAAGAAGGAAGTGAAAAACTCGTAGAAGAATTCCCCGCCTTGCTCCTATTGTGTCTCTGCCTCCTTAGGTCCAAAGTGTGTCAAAAAGTCCTCAAAATACCATTTTTCATGTATATATACCAAGTAGGGTCGGGCCAAAATAATTATACCTTCTCCTACGCAAAAAATGACACTTTCTTCCGGACAAAACATACGTGGCCACGCACCTGGAAGGGTGCCCGCGCACTTGGGCACGCACATTTCACACTTTCTGCCCCATTTGCGCGGTTAGTGCGCGACCGCGCTTATTCCGCGTACTTTTCACATTGTTGTATTTGGAATTTGAAAAAATGTAAAACATGAATGTTGTATCCCTTTGAATTATATTTCCAAACATATATTGTGGATCCCAAATGGAGTTTTGAGAAAAATGTTATGTGTATTTTACTTGACAGTGCGCAATATGCCTACTCAATTCTACGTTCGTTCATAACTATCATCTGTTGATCCTGAACACTATCTCGGCTTAATTCCTTGGGTTTTTACTCAGAATTCAAAGCTTCAAATCACTTGAATTCATTCCATAACATCTACATAGCTCGGAATCATTCCTACAATGCATAAAACACACAATTAGTGCAAAACACTAGCGATTAAAGCTCATACTCAATTAAAGTGCGCAATAAATTAGAGTGTAATAAGCGACTAAAATATATAATCATAGCCTATCATCAATTATCATAATACATAAATTTAAAATAAAAGGACATCATCAAAACTTACACAAATGATCAATCATGTTAGTTGGATAACTATGTATTATAATTTAAAAATATTTAATGTGATGGTATCTTAATGAACATTTCTTTGTGGACAATTTTTGTGTGCATATTTCCTCCTAATTCTTTGGTTGATCTGCCTTAACTAGATCTCTTGTTGTCGATCTTGAAATCTCTCTTGAAATTGAAATATACAGTTGTTCGTGCAAGAAAATATACTGCGAAAATATAGTCCAATATTTAGGATATTTGTTTTTGTGCTTTATTTATTATATCTACAAAACATAAACATACTAAAAATTGTTTCACGTAAATTTAAAAGGATATTTGTTAGTTTCGGAAGACGAAAGTTCAATTCAAGTATAATAATATACTTAGAAACACATTGACCAGTACCATAATTTTTGCATGTATGACTTTATTGTCAAAACTTCTATATACCATTTGTGTGCTATTACATAAGCTATTCGGTGTATCTAAATTTTTCAGTAGCATGACAGGTATATTTTTCTTCAAAATCAACCTATATATAATGGAAGATCAATTTTAACTTAGTCTATTATATAAACGGTGACACTAACATATGTAAGAAATAATAAACTTTGCAACAAACATGTATGGCAGAAGGTCATTTGATATTAACGTATTTAATAATTCTTTTTGGTAGTAATTATTGGTATCATTTTCTGCTGAGTCAAAAATAGATTTTTTTTTTGTTTTTACTATAAAATTTTGCAATCGACTTTTATTTAATTGATCAACATTTTCATTTCTGTTAGCTAAGATATCTTTTTGATTCTATCATGCAATTTGTACAAATTGTGTTTTAACCTAATGATAGAAATATTTCTCTTCTTAAATGCACTACTATTATCATTGGGATCGATAACCAAGCGTTCAGGAAGAACCAAATCATCTTTTATTGGATGCTCTTCTTCGTTTCTGACACGAAGCAAGAAGACTTCCTCTTCAACCTCCTCCAAACAGTAGGCTTCCTCTTCAAGATCAATTGCTTGTTCTTTTTCACCTTTTAATATTCCTTTAATATATGTTCTAGGACTCTGCAGTCTCCAAGTAGTACATTTTTTTTGAACATAAAGGATAGATTTATATTAACTTAAACGAAATGCATGTTGCAGGACATAGTAGAGATTGTCTCTAGGGCATTATTATTGCCCATAATAGCTAGATTGTTACAAACATAGATAGGAAGATTCTTAACAATATAACAAAAACTATGCTTGTCCATTTCCATTACATGATCAAGAAAAAGGAGAGGACGAGCATAACGGTAGAGTTCAGTAGGTTTTGTATTCTTTGCAGCTTCCTTGGCCAACATGTGTGCTGCTCCATTGGCCTCCCTGAAGTTATGCCTCAGGATTGGGGGCTTCAACTGCATCAACAATCATTTGCATTCAAGAACTAAGTGATAGGATATTTCCATTATTTGAGATAATGTTAATGACGTATGTGGAGTCTGTTTCAATCTGCAGTTTATCTAATTTCCATTCAATGGAAAGTTTGATCCCCTCAAGGAGGGCCAGGATCTGAGCATGTGTGGAAGATATTGCACGAGTAGCCTTTTGATAACCTACGATCCAGTCACCCTTGGAGTCTCTGATAATCCCTCCTAAACCTGCTAAAGTATTGGAACCTGAGAATGCTCCATCACAGTTAAGTTTGTACCACTTACCAGGTGGTTTATGCCATTTAACATTCACGTTAATTTTTTTGGAGATGGACGTGTATCTTTCAGTAAGGAATAAATATTCCCATGCTTGTTGTAGTATGTTAATGACGTTGATATTATGTTGCAAGTTGTTCGAATTGTTGTTGTTTCTGTTTATCCAAAGATTCCAGATAACATATGGGAAAAGAGTGATCCAATTAATATAGTTTTTGTTTTGGACAATGAATATATCCTTCAAATCTTCCAACCAGTTATCTAGGTTAATGAAGTTGTTATGATTTATACCCAAATCTTTCCAAAGTTTGCAAGCTATTGGGCATGTTAAGAAAATGTGTCTAATATTTTCAGTGCCATTTCTCCAGCTCATGCATGTGTCATCTATGTTTATCCCTAGGTGAGCTAGGTAAAATCTACAAGGGAGGCGATTGTTCATGCATTTTCATAAAAGGAATTTTAATTTACTAGGTCATTTTAGTTTCCATATCCAATCGAAGTTTTTGGTAGGGGTAAGTTTCTTGTCTAGTAATTTGTAGCACGATTTGGCAGTGAAGATGCCATTGGAACTTAGCGACCAACTAAGTCTGTTCCTTGCAGTATCATTTGAATAATGTCATTGGGAAAATTGAAGGAAATATTTTGAAGGTTCCATTTGCCATCACTAATAATGCTAGATAATGTTTGGTGTTCGTCACATTTTGTTAGGGGCCCTGAAATGACAGACCTAAGGTGGTCGGAGTTGTAGATCCACTTGCTATACCAAATTTTTAGGTTTGAGTTTTTTGAAGGGTGCCAAAAGAGTCCTTTATTGCAAGTATCCCAACCCCTTTTGATAGCTGCCCAGATGAAGGAAGTACCTTTAGAGGGCTTTGTGTATGCATATTTTGCACTAATTAGTTGGCACCAAGGGTTGCTAGGATTTTGTAGAAGATGCCACACAAGTCTTGCTAAACACACTATATCCATGGTATTAGCTTTTTTGAGGCCTAAACCACCAGTATTTTTGTCCCTAGTGATAGTATTCCAATTTATGAGGTGGATTTTTCTAGTAATGGGTGATGAACCCCATAGGAAGTCCCTCTGAATTTTGTCGATTGATTGAATAGTTTTTGGAGGAATAATTGTGAATTGCATGGCATAATTGGGGATGACACTAAGAGTACTAGCAATCAAAGTAGCGCGACCAGCCATATTGATGAAGGGATACTTCCAATGGGACAATTTTGAGTGGATGTTATCAATTAAATATTGGAAGTCTTTTGACTTAGGCTTATGGTTAAGAATAGGGAAGGCTAGGTATTTTCCAAATTCATGAGTTGTTTTTATGCCAAAAGTAGATGTGAGAAAAGTTTGTTGGTCTTCTGGACAATATTTAGTGATAGCTATATTAGATTTGGCTTTATTGATTTCCAGGACAGATTCTAAGGAGAATAAATCACGACACTTCTTTATGGTGAGGATAGTTTTTTTGTTTGCTTTTCCCATAAGGGTAATGTCATCCGTAAAGAGGACATGGGAAAATGATGGGTCCTTGTGGCTGATGTTGATTGGATCCCAATTGAGCAAGTCTACTTGTTGATTTATGAGCTTTGATAGGAGTTCCACACAGAGGATGAAGATGTAGGGGGACATTGGGTCACCCTGACGAATACCTCTAGTAGGGTGGAAAGTGTTAGTTTTAGTCCTATTAACTAGAATGGACATTGAGCTAGTAGTAATGCAGTGCATGATTAAATTGGTTAGTTTAGGAGGTAGTTAAAAAAATTTGAGAATTTTGTAAATGAAGGACCATTCCAATCGATCAAAAGCTTTTTCAAGATCAAGCTTGATTATTAAGTCATGTTTCTTTTTCTTAGAATTATTTAGATTGTGAACAATCTCTTGTATAATAATGGCATTGTCGCTAGCTCTATGATTTTTGATGAAGCTAGTCTGCATAGGACTAATGAGGTAAGGGATGTAGTATTTCAATCTGTTCACAATTATTTTTGTGACAATTTTGTAGGAAGTATTTCAAAGTCCAATGGGTCTAAAATTCCTTAGGTTGTTTGCGTTTGGGAATTTGGGAATTAGGCAGAGGAGTGTTCCATTGGCTCCTTCCATTAATTTCTGTGTGTTGAAGGTAGTGTGAAAAAACTTAATAACTGACTTACCCACAACATGCCAGTATTTTTGATAAAAATAAGGATGAATTCCATCGGGTCCAGGGGCTTTGTATAGTTTGAAGGAGAAGATAGCTTTGGATATTCCGTCCATAAAGTGGAATCAAATTTAGTGTTGGGGGAGTATTCATTGGCAGATGTAAAAGCATTCATGAAAAAAGAAAGAGTATGAACCAGTATTTGATTTGGGTCATAAACCTTACTTCCATCATCTTTGATGAAGTGAGTAATAGTATTCTGCCTTTTTCTATTAGTGGCTATAATATGTAAATATTTTGTGTTGACATCTCCTTCATTCATCCAAGTGAGTCTAGACCTTAGTTTCCAAAAATCATTTTCCATATGAAGAATGGTATTGTATTCTGATTGAAGGTTTGATTCTAGGTTTTGGAGGAAACTACTGTGTTGGTAATTTGGAGAACATTGAATCCCATTAAGTCTAGCAAGTAATTTTCTTTTATTTTTGAAGATGTCACCAAAAGTATTATTTTTCCACTCAGTGTCTAAGTCTCTAAACTTACTCTAGGAAGGTCTTCCTCTAACCAAGACCTTTTTACTATGTTTATGAAGTCCGGATGTCTACACCAAATTGTTTCTAGACGAAAGGGCCTATCTTTTTTGTTGTTGTTTTTAGGTCTAAGGTTGATTAATAGAGGGTTATGGTCCGAGTGCATTTTAGGAAGATTTGTTATAATAGCATTAGTGAAAAGGGTGATCCATTTATCATTAGCAAGGGTTCTATCTAAACGTTCCATGATTAGACCTTTATTCCACTTTATTTTATTGGACCAATTATATTTAGAACCTTTGTAGCCAAGGTCAATAGATTACATCGATTGAAACTGTCCCAAAACAGATTACTACGTTTTCTGTTAATTTGGTTACCACCAAAATTTTTCAGTAGAACTCAAGACTTCATCGAAGTCACCCCCCAGTAACCAGGGACCCATGTGATATTTACTAATATTTTCAATATTCTTCCACATGCTACAACGAGTAGAAAAATTTGTACTAGAATAAATAGACGAAAATAACCAAGTAGTGTGATTTGGGAATACCTCAATGGAAGCATGGATTTCATTGTTGTTCCTAACAAAGTCGTGAACTCTAACCAAGCTAGTATCCCACAGGAGAACTATACCACCAGATTGACCATCACTAGGGATTTCGATCATCTGAGAGAATTTGAAATCATTGAGAAGAGATAAATGGATTTCCATCCTAGTCTCAAGCAGGGTGACCATGAAAGGACGATGGGTGTCTAGAATTTCTCTAAAGTTCACACGAAATTTGTCATTGTTCCCACCCCGTATGTTCCATATGAGCACATTGGTTGGCCTAAACATGGATGCAAGATTGTTTGGTTGCCCATTCTCCCTCTAGGCCTGTGGAATTGTGGTTCCTCCTTATGGTTGGGACAAAGATCATTGCATGGTTGCCTACATTGGGGTCTTGAGGGGGTCTCACATCCATTTTGAATTTTGACATAGTTGATGGACAACTCAGAACATAACGTTTCTCCCTTTGATCCTGGAATAGATAGACCTTTACCTCGTTTAGCCTTGCAAACTCTAGGACTGGACCTAACCCCAATAGATTTATCTCTTCTTCCTCCTCCATTTGGTTGTCTTCTGGCTCTTGTGCGTTGGGAGGTGCTGGTACTTGAGGGATGATTGGTGGGTTCTGTGGAGGTGCTGCTTGGTTCAGTGGATGTGAGGGAGATGGTGGAGTCGATGCATGTATGGGATGGCTGGCTACTGATTCGACAGGGATTGTCCATGGGAAAAAATTTGGGTTGGTGTTGGTTATTTCCCCCGGAGGAAAGAATGGTAGATTTACTAAGATTTGCTGGGATTGTATTGGATTGTAATGACTTGGGAGATTCCATTGACTTCTCATTTCTTGGGCATGATTTAGGGTCATTGAGGGTGCAAGTGGATGAAGTATATTGTTCATCCAAACATGGTTCATGTAGTTGTTCATGGACATATTCATTCCTTCCGACACAAGTTGTGCTAGGAAGTGTGAATTTTGTAATATGATGATGGTCTCCGGACCATTGAGAATTAGACTGACGGTGATGGCATGTCTCATTAGGGCTTGTTCCACCCAAGATAGTGGTTGGTGATCCTGTGGGAGAGGGGGTTGGATGAAGAATAGTTGGTTGCTTCCTGGAGCTGGAGTTTGTGGGAGAGGTGGGTTGGACATGTTTAAGGCTCTTTGATGGCTTAATATTTGGATCAAGCCGTATCTTCTCCTTTGTGAGGTTGGGAGTCTTGCCATTCTTTGAAGTTGAGGGGGGAGATATATTACAGATGGAAGGGGTAGAGACTAGGGATGATAGATGTTGTATAGGGTTATTGATGAGAGTATCTTTAGTTTGGATATGGAACTTTCTTGTGGCAGAGGTATTTGTAAAAGCAGTGATAGATGAAGTATTTTCTTCGTCAGTGTTGCTATTCGTGTATTGCCCATTTGGCAATGAGTTTGGTGCCATTTGTTCGAATGGAGTCAGGTTATGTTTTTCATTCATGCAGATATTGGCCGCTTGGTTAGTGTTAATGATAGTGTTATTAGCAATTTGAGTGATGGTAGAGGTGGTGTAGGATGATTGATTAACCTCTAATAGGTCATTATTACGGGGGGTAGATGCATCATTGGCATACATGGCCTTGGATTGGTCATGTGCCTTAGTTTCCAAATGTCCAATAGTATTGTGATTGTTGGCCACGTCAATTTGCATGGCATAGTTGTCAAGTGTAGAGTGATCTTTTTTTTGATTTATTATTTGTGCCTGGTGGACTAAACAAGGAATGTTGTATAATCTTTCCATTTTCAGGATTTGTAGACGGATTAGTAGAAGGTTGATTTGTGAAAAGGCTTTTAGAATTTAAGCTAAGATTAACAAAAGAATTATGGGCCATTTCAGTTTTAATGATAGTGGAGGATTTGATCATACCTGGATTGCTTCCTATTGGGGAGATTACCTTACCAGTATTGGCTAGTAGCCTCTTGAATTTTTGGTTGGATCTTTTCTTCTTAGGGAATTCCACCGATTGCCAAGTTTCTTCAATTGGATTTTGGTTGTTAGAATTTAATGTAGAGACATTTTCCTCTTTTAGGTTAGAACCCTTGGTATCTTCTGTACTTGACATTTCACGTGGCATTTTTTTGTATTGGCATGCACTAGATGGGTGACCCAATCTGCCACAATTTTTACATAGTAATTTGTCTCCTTCATATAATATTTTCTGTTTATGATGACTAATGATGATGAAGGATGGAACTGGTATCTTAAGAGGGAGTTCAATGCAAAGTCTTGCATACATTCCTCTTAAGGTGGATGATGTACATGCATCAATTTTCAACAACTTGCCAGTTTTGTTTCCCACTTTCTTCAAAATTTGAACATCATAGAACTCCTTAGGTAATTGAGGTAGTCTTATCCAAATGACCGCTTTGGTCAACTTCTCCTTGGCTGGGATAAAATTTGGGATCCATTTTCGAATGGACAAAAAATGTCCTAGGATGAACCATGGGCCATTATCTAGGACCTTGAGCATGCTGGATTATGAATTGAATTTGGTGATGTAATAGTCATATCCTAGATCAATCAATGGAAAGTTTTCATCTAGTTTCCATTGATCTTGAATTTTTCTCTTAAGGAGTTGGTGTTGGATACGTATGCCTTGTAATTTAATAATAGTAGAGCACCTTCATGGGGCATAGATCCTTTGGAGTTCATACGGCGTGAGGTGTATTTGATGCTCACCTTGTTTTATGTTAGGAGGATCCGTGATTAATGATATTTGGTGATCATTGTTTAGGAGTACATCATCTATAACCATACTGATTTGGCCATCATGTATACTCTCTAGGAGTTTATCTTTGAAGTTGATTTTTGATGATAAAGGTGTTGGAGAAGAGCGAGGGTTGTTATTGTAGGGTTCGGTGGTTTTAGAGGCACCGGTAAAAAAACTCTAAGTTGATTCATGGTAGTGAGAGGAGTGAATTGTTAGAGAGAGATTATCAAATTTTCCCCACTCGTCTTTTTTCACTCCAAGTAGTACATTACCAATAATGGAGGGACGATTTATTTATTATTCTTAATGATATAAAAGCCGCTCAATTTCAATTTATATTCCCTTCATAATTTTACTTCAACGGCAGTAAATTTCTCTTCCACTACAAACTATGCATTCTATATATGATTCCTTATAAGAGTTATTTCAATGTATGTGTCCCGACAAATTTTCATAAATTAAAGGTGGACAAAACTTAGTTGACTTCAAATTTCTAATTGTGTTCAAACTCCTACGTGTTAGACAAAGTCCTAAATATATGATAATATGTCCAATATGGATCTGTCTCTTTGAAGAATTAATTTGGTTTTTGTCACACCTCCTTTTTTCCGATACAGGGTTGGATACGGGAGTTTTTCCAATTTAAGTGACATTATGCGGATTTGGGATTTATTTATTAGTTTCAGAGTCGCCACCCGAATTTTTGACGGTGTTCCGGGACACCATTTATTTATTGAAATCCCAAACCGAGGAGATTTTGACTCTGTTTTGATTTGTTTGCGGCCAGAGATCCGAGTAAGGAATTCTGTTAACCTGGGAGAAGGTGTTAGGCATTCCCGAGTTCCGTGGTTTTGGCACGGTCGCTTAACTACTAATAT
>MDKI01241769.1:0-11033 GCA_005239505.1 Nicotiana paniculata
CTTTTTCCATTCCACTTCCCACTAAGGACAGTTCTTGATAAGGTGGTCAGTCTTTCCACACTTATAGCATCCTTCGTTGGTTGGCCTTTCGGGAGCTTTTGCTTTGTTGTAATTTCCTCCTCTAGACATGCCCTTCTTCCTTATTAGAAAGTTTCTGAATTCTTTGGTAATCATGGCCATCTCATCTTCCTCAAGATCTGCTCCCTCAGTGATTCTCAGTGCTAGACTCCTCTCCTTCTCTGGACCATCCATCTTCATTGTTTTCCTTCTAAGTTCATAGGCAATAAGATTTCCAATTAGTTCATCCAATCTGAGGTTTGCCATATTTTTGGATTCCTAGATAGCAGTGATTTTGCTTTCCCAGGAGATTGGTAAGACCCTTGTCAAGATCTTCTCTACCACGTCCTCTTCAATAATGACTCTACCAAGAGACTTAAGTTCATTTGTCAAAGTTATGAACCTTGTGTACATCTCTTGGATTGTCTCTCCTTCTTTCATAGTGAAGTTTTCATACTGTGAGTATAGAAGATTACCTCTTGATCTTTTTACCTGAGGTGTTCCTTCATGGGCTACTTGCAAGGTATCCTATATTTCTTTGGCAGTGGTGCAGCTTTGGATTCTGCTATACTCGTGTCGACCTAATCCACACACTAGCCACTTCTTGGCCTTTGCATTCTTCTCCCATTTCTTCAGATCCTCAGTAGTGCAGTCAGCTCTAGTCTTTGGTACATCTACACCTTCAGCAGTCTTCATCATGGTATCTAGAGGACCATCAGTGTCTATGTCCCAAAGTTCATAGTCTTCTCCAATTAGGTGGTCCTTCATCTTGTTCTTCCACCAAGATTAATACTGGCCATTGAAGAGTGGTGGCCTTGCAGTTGATTGACCCTCCCAGTTTCCAGGTGGTGCACTCATTTTGATCTTTTCCGAGGTGTTAGCCTTTTCAAAGATAACCTGCTCTGATACCAATTGATGTTTTATATGTGAAAACTACACAAGAGGGGGGGTGATTTGTGTGGTGTCCAATTTTCGAGTGCTGTCTCAATAGAAGAACCTGGTTCTTCTAGGTGTTCCAACTTCTACTGGTGCAGAATAATAAATATAGTAAAGTAAAAACACAGAGAGTTTTACGTGGAAAACACCTGGCTCAAAAGGTGAAAAAACCACGACCTACTCCTCAATAAGATTTTTCCAAACTCTTCACTACAACTCTGAGCCAAACAGCATTTACAAAATAAACTCTTTTGTAAACCTAGGACTAACTCTAATCCCTTTGTAGCAAACTAGCCCCTAGCTAATTGTGACAAGTTTCAAGTTAACTCAAACTTGAACGATGTATACCTATTACAATTTCTTCTAATAAAGCTGAAAGATACAATATTAAATCACCTACTACAACCAACTAGACTCGAAAGACAAACAGATGGAACTAGTTCTTCTAGCTGGTTAGTAGCCTTTGTGTCGCACAAGGATTCTGCTTGCAAAATTTCTCTGGTAATTTTGCCTTCAACTCTTACTTCAATTATGTCTTTGTGCGAATGAATATTCAGTAGGAATACTTCAACATTATATAGCGCCAGAAGTTGAGATGTTCTTGTTTAGTTCTAATTCAATTCTTCCTTAGTTGAAGAGTTTGTGTTTAACTCAACTTCCTTCCTTTATTTCTATCCTTGTTGAACTCGAACTCTAACTCCTTAATAATTTGCAACCTTTTCGCATTAGGAGACAACCTCTTAGTTTATGGATAATTCACAGATCACGTTTATCTCCTGGGCATCTACGGTTTTTGTGCTAGGATGTTTGCCCTGATGGACCTGGTTCAACTAGGTAGGCATTTTTCAATCTTCAAAACCATGTAGTGAATTGGGTCAACAATGACGCTTGAGGACCCAATACATGGAAATGAAATCAAAAAGCCTAAAAGAGGGCAAGAAGAAGACAAAATGCAGACTGCAAACCGAACATGCAGACCGCATAATGCTCAAGGAAACCGCAAATCACCACAGATTGTGTGTCCGATTCAAGCGAAGGAAATGCGGTCCATTATGCAACCACATAATGGATTGCAAACCTCTAGGAGAAGTTGCTAGGATCAGGAATGCGATGGAAATATGCAGTCGCATATCAACAATGCGGACCACATAACCAAAATGCGACGACTAGCTGGAACCTAGGGTTGCGAAGATGCAATGGAACTGAAGAGAATGCGAACCGCATTTATGTTATACGAGATATGCGGTCGCATAATTGACCTGAAAGAGTATTTTTTGTCCGAAATTGGCCCCGATTTTTAGCCCACTATAAATAGATTATTAGGGTTTTGTGGGGGCATCTTGTCTGAAAAAGGAGCTACATTCCAAGCTTTGAATATTCCCATCTTTTGGAAGCTTTGAAAGTGACGAATCTTGCACTTTTGTAAGCACTATGACATTTAACATTCTCTTCTTTTTTTATTTTAGCATGTGTGGCTAGTTTTAAATACTAAGGTTGTGGAACCTAAATGGGTGTAATGTTAATGGGTGTTTAACATTGAATATATATATAATGGTTGGTTGATATATATTTATTTCTCATTCTTCATTTATTGTTGGTGGTTGCAAATATTAACAAGTGCCATTATATTCTTTTTTTACTTGGAAAAGTGAGTTAAGTTGGTAGAAGTAAATATCAAAGACTCAAGGTTTAAATCTTGTTTAATAGAATCGCTTAGTAATAAGTGGCTTTTATTTTTATTTGGCATAAATTGATTACTCTTAAATGCAACTCTTTTATATTTGAAAAAATCATAAGGAGGAAATACTACCCAACTATTGGAAAATATTGGGTAGTTATTTAGAAATCATTTGCATATCAAAAGGACCTTCCATTAGAAATATATCATATTAACACCGATAACATTATATTTCATTGAAGGGGATACAACCTTGGTTTAGTTTACCAAATTAATTACAATCTTATACAATCATATTTGTTACTAGTTCACCCAATTATCATACAATCAACTACAATACTCTTGTTACTCTAACGGAATATAAATACGATTTAAGTTAAGCTTCACACAACTCAAGTAAACTTTTCACGCCTATTCCCTGTGGGATTCGACCCCAACCTAGTTGGGTTACTATATTTGATATCGATCCCTTTACACTATTTTAAGGTGTAATTTGAGCGTATCAAATTTTTTGTAGTCCCAAAAGTAAATATGCAGGGAGATCTCCCGGGATACCGTCCCCTAGTCCCAAAGTAAATATACAGATCAAACAATTTTAGATGATAGGTACAACAAGAGAAACTTAACTTTAGATTTAGTACAATTTAATAAAAGAAGCAAGATTTACTAAACATGATGCAAAGAGTTCAAATAAGAAATTAAGACATGTAGATATTCTATTCTAGGCTAACAGGATAACTACACATGCTAGTATACTCAGATAAGATGAAAACAGGCTATTACTCTGTAAAAAATCAGGCTTTCCCACAAATATCTTATGTATGCACTCGTTACCTCGCGTACACGACGCTCATATATCATAACAACACCAAATACTAAGAAGATTTCCCCCACACAAGGTTAGGCAAGCCACTTGCCTCGAATGGCCCAAATTTAGCCAAAATCAATTACGTAACATAAATATAACTATAAGAAACTAATCTAATTAATAAAATCAAAGCTAAGGCAAGAAATTAGAAAATCGCCCCAAAAACTTCTCCCCATATCCACGTCTCGGAATCGGGTAAAAATCATAAAATATGAACACACATTCACTCACAATCCAACCATACCAAAATTAGCCAATCCGATCACAACTCGACCTCAAATCTACAATTTATAGTTTATGAAATTTCTACAATTTTTTCCAAATTTCCATCTCAAAGTACTAATTAAATGATGAAATCAGCGATATATTCATTTATATTAACCAAATCCGAGTTAGAATCACTTACCCCGATGAATTTCTTGAAAACCCCACAAAAAATCGTCTCAAACCAAGCTCCCAAAGTCAAAAAATGAAATAATACTCTAAACCTCGATTATATAGTACCCAATCTGACCTCTCAATGTGTGGTCCGCAAAATTCCAAGTGCAGTCGCACATCCTAGCTTCTGCGGTCGCACTAAAATTGTGCGGCTGCACTTCACATCCTCTCCACTACGAGGCTTCAGTAAATTGGTCATAACCTTCTCTACCGATGTCCAAATGATGATTTCTTTACCTTTCTGAAAACTAGACACGAAGGTCTAAAACTTTCTTTTGTAAATCATCTCAAAATTCCTTGTAGATAAAATGATATAAGCTTCCAAAGTCGGACCGGCGAACCTGCAGGAATCACCAGAAGTGCGGCCGCAGACAAAATTGTGCGGCCTGCACTTTTCCTCTACGGTCCGTACTTTTTCGTTTGCTGCAGCAATTTTTCATCTGCTAAAGCACTCAAAAATGTGCCTCAGCACATGGAATTGTGCGATCCGCACTTCCAACATTCCAGAACAACATCAGAGTGTCAAAATGCACGGACTCGCTCAAAACTCACCCCGAAACACACCCGAGGCCCCCAGAACCTCAACCAAACATACCAGTAAGTCCTAAAACACCATAAGAACTTAGTCGAGCCTTCAAACCACATCAAACAACACCAAAAACATGAATCACCCTCCAATCCAAACTTAAAGATTGGCTGAGTAAAAGGAGGCATATAAGAACCGCGACAACCTGAGGTACCATGTGAAGCCTGAAGTGCTGAATGGAATGGCCTGGAAGAATGGCCTCTACTGAAACTAACCCCGCCTCCAGATGAGGCACCACTAAAACCACCGGAATGGCGAGGCCTCTTGTCTGATCCCTGACCTCCCATCCTAAGAACCGACTTAACCCTCCTGGCCACATTAGCCGCATATTGAAAAGAAATCTCAGTCCCTATCTCTTTGGCCATTTGCAACCTAATGGGCTGAGCAAGGCCCTCCATAAACCGTCTGACCCCCTCTCTCTCTGTGGGAAACAAGATAATAGCATGTCTATCCAATTCCACGAAACGAGTCTCATACTGGGTCACAGTCATGCTGCCCTCCTGAAGTCTCTCAAAATGATGACACTTCTCCTCTCGAGTAGTGACCGGAAAAAACATCTCCAAAAAGAGATGAGAAAACTGATCCCAAGTCAAAGCAGGCGACCCGACTGGTCTAGTCAACAAATAATCCCTCCAACGTTTCTTGGCGAAACCAGTCATCTGAAAAACAACAAAATCGACCCCATTGGTCTCCAAAATACCCATATTACGCAATACTTCATGACAACTATCTAGATATTCCTGAGGATCCTCTAAAGTAGCACCATTGAAATGAACGGTGAATAACTTAATGAACCTGTCCAATCTCCACGAAGCATCGGTGGACATAGCTTCCCCCTCAACAAGCGGCGTTGGAGCAACTGTCTGGATTACCCCAACTAGATTGGCTGTTGGGGTCTAAATCTGAGGAGTAGTCTGAACCGGAGTGTTGGTAGCAGGAGTCTGGACCCCTCCTCCAGCCTAAGATACGGCTACTGCTATGGGGAATGTGTCAGTTTGGGCCACACTTTCCACAATACCCACTAAATGGACCAAAGCATCCTGAAGTACAGGGGTGGCAATAAACCCCTCTAGGACCTGAGCTGGTCCCGCTGGAACAGTCTGAGCTGGAACCCCCTCATTAATCTCGATCTAGGGTTCCACAATTGGGGCTGGTGCCTGAGCAATGGTTGAGTCCTGACCCTGCCTCGGCCCTTGGAGCGGCCTCGGCCTCTGCCCCTAGTAGGAGTTGCTGCTGCTGGAGGACCGGAGTGTTGGTCAGCGGAAGAGGAAGCATGTGTTCTCGCCATTTGCGAGAGAGTAGAAGAGTTCAATCAGTATTTCAGATACCAAGAATCGCACGACAGAGTAGAAATAAAAATGGAGTTGTTTCCTAACTCGATAGCCTCTGAGAGATAAGTACAGACGTCTCCATACCGATCCTTCAGACTCTATTAAGCTTGTTCATGAATTGTGAGACCTATGCAACCTAGTGCTCTGATACCAACTTGTCACAACCCAAATTACCAAACCACGGGATCATGATGGCGCCTAACACAATACTTGCTACGCAAGCCGATGTTAGAAATTTACTAACCATTTCCTTTTAAAGTTACTTAACCGTAATAGAACGACTCAGACTAAATACGAATACTAATAAAGATCATAATTAAACTGAACCGCAAACTAAATATATAACTATGAAACTACCCCCAGGGTATGCTGTCACAATTCACGAACTACTAACGAATACTACAAATAAATGGGATGAAAGAAATAATGTATATGTGTCGAATGAAATAAAACAGTATCTAAGTGAATAGGAGAAGACTCCAGGAGTCTGCGGACGCCAGCAGATCAACCTCGTGTCTCCGAA
Organism: Nicotiana paniculata; assembly: GCA_005239505.1. NCBI lineage: Eukaryota > Viridiplantae > Streptophyta > Magnoliopsida > Solanales > Solanaceae > Nicotiana > Nicotiana paniculata. The sequence goes on from MDKI01241769.1 coordinate 6,418, forward strand.
AAAAAATGCGCAGCTACTGATATCTCCTAACTCTGGTCAGTACTTGGATCTGCACAAAAGAGTGCAGAGTATAGTATCAGTACAATCGACCCCATGTACTGAGTAAGTGCCGAGCCTAACCTAGGTGAAGTAGTGACGAGGCTAGGACAAGACACCATATAAAACCTGGACATCGAAATCATGCTAACAGGAAATAATAGCAATTAAAGAATGTAAACATCAATTAATAGGAAGGGAGCATGCGATAGGGAATTTTCAACATAAGGAATGAGGAAAACAATAATGCAAACATAGATAGTGATCATCAATAGTTTTAGCAATTAAAGATAGAAAGTAAACTTGCACGGCATCAACCTTCGAGCTTTTACTCTCAGCCTCACCAATAATAAATAGAATACACGGCATCAACCTTCGTTCTTTTACTCTCATCCTCACCAGATTATAATTAAGAATTTCACGGCATCACCCTTCGTGCTTTACTCTCTTCCTCACCTTATAAATAAATCATGCACGGCATCACCTTTCGTGCTTTACACTCTTCCTCATAATATAATTAAATCATGCACGGCATCACCCTTCGTGCTTTACACTCTTCCTCACAATCTCATCAAATCATCAACAACATAAAAGAGGATTTCACGAGAAACAGTATTTCATCATAATTTCTATCACCATTTAATAATTCAATCTCAACTCAATGTTCTCAACATTTTACTAACAACAATAATCCCAGATGATAGGCTTTAGGACAACCAGAATAACAAGAAATAGCATTTACTCGCACGGTGTGACCTGACCACAACGTATAGGTACTCGTCACCTCACTGATACATTGGATTTAACAAACAAACAGGTAACAAGTAGTCATACAATACCTATTCCCTCAAGCTAAGGTTAGACACAACACTTACCTCAATTCTGCAGGCTACTCACTGCTCAATTATCATTTTTCCTTTCGAATTCACCTCCAACACACTCGAATCTAATCACAATTAGTTTAATATCATTAATTAATGCTAAAGGAACCAACTTTACTGAAAAATTATGGTTTTCTTAAGTTTTCTTATAAAAAGTCAAAATCCGACCCCGACCCCGCTTGGTCCAAACTCGGGATTCGGACCAAATTATATTTACCCATTCGCCCCCGAACTACCCTCAATTTTTACCATAAAAATTCTTGATTTTGAATTGAAAAGTGATGAAAAGCAATGAGTAATTGAAAGAGAAGAGTTTAGGATTGATTACCAACGCCTTGGGGGTGAATTTGTGTGAAGAAAATCGCCTCTAGGTCTTTGTAGTTCGAAAATTGGTGAAAAATAGGTTCTGCCCGTTTTAAAATCTGGTTTTATATGACTGGGCAGGCCTTCATCGCGTTCGCGATGGGTCTGCTGTGTTCGCGATGGGTCAGTCCTAATGGCCTTCGCGTTCGCATTGGATGGGCCGCGTTCGCGGAGATTTAACTCCACAGGCCATCGCGTTCGCGACCAGGTGGTCGTGTTCGCGTAGAAGAAATGCAATCTACCCTCCCCAAGTCTCGTTTACCCCGTGCATTCGTGTGGCTTGGACGCGTCCGCGAAGCTTTAGCCCACCAGTGCTCCACGTTCGCATCCTGAGCTCCGCGTTCGCATAGAACAAAAATGGCCCAAGTGCAATTTACCCTACGCGTTCGTGAGGGAAGCAACGCGAATGCGAAGAGCAATTTACTTGCGCATCAGAAACAACAAAACATCAGTTCTTCCTAAGTGTAAAACATCTCGTAGCCTATCTGAAACTCACTCAAGCCCTCGGGTCCCTAAATCAAACTTGCGGACAAGTCTAAAAATATCATACATACTTGCTCGTGTGATCAAATCATGAAAATAAGATCTAAAAAAATGAATTTAACCTCAAAACTCATCATTTTTTTCAAGAACACTTAACTTTCACTATTTCTCAACCGGACGTCCGAATCACGTCAAATAAACTCCGATTCTCACCAAATTTCACAGATAGCGTTCAAATACTATAACAAATCTGTACCGGGATCCGAAACCAAAATATGGGTCCAATACCGATGGTTTCAAATGTTAATTCTTTTCTTTATTTCATTAATAATTCAGCAAAATAATTTCTTTCAAAAATTGATTTCTAAGGCTTGGGATCTCAAAATTCAATTCCGGGCATACGCCCAAGTTCCATATTTTACTATGGACCTCCCGGGATCGTCGGAACAAAGATCCGGGTCCGTTTACTCAAAATGTTGACTCAAGTCAACTAAAACCAAACTTTAAATTCTAAAAATTAGTATTTCTTATATTTTCACATAAAAGCTTTCGGTTTCACATCCGGACTGCACAAGTAAATCGAGGTAATTAAAATTAGATCTTTTTTATGGTTAATAAGCCTAGAGCGGAGTCTTAATTCATAAAATGACCCATTGGGTCACCACAGCTGCCCCCGGACTTAATTCACCTGTCTCCGGTTCCATGTGTCGCTCTATTATGCGAGTATTTTCATATTTTGACATATAAAACTTGTTAGTGGATATACCCTATTAAGTTGGGATAGGACGTTTTCTAACAAAAAACTCTTAATTTTCCATGCTCGAATTCGAACTATTCCTTCCGGTCCACTTTAATTAATTTTTTAATATTCTTTTTGGGTCATAATATTTGATTTTTTCCAGATACTAAGAAGGAATTAACTTTTTTTTTTAAAGTTGCCCTTGTAGTAAAGGGCCTAGAAATAATTGTTGTATTTCCAATTAACAAATTAAGGTTAACATGGTCAATTTCGTTAATAATTAATACTAAAAGGTGGATCCCTAATATGCTTTAAAACAATAATAAAATCAATTAAATTGGACCAGAGGGAGTAATTAAAAGTAGAGAAATCTCATTGAACAAATCTTTTATTTAGAAAAGAAAAGATTGGTTGAGCAGTTTCTTTTTAAGCAAATATTTTGCATAACTTCTACTTACAAAGTTTTTAAAGACCTATAAGTATTCAAACACAATTCTGTTAGGAACAAATTTGAACTCAAAAATATTTCTTCGAAGAAGAAAAAGATTTAAGTAAATGCTAATGTATTAACAGTGCATTCTCTCTTGGGTTAGCTATAGTTCGAACTTGTTTTGGGCTTCAAAAGCCATGCACAGAGAGAGAAATGGATCCGATGAATTGTACACATTACAATACATCCATAGGATAGGTGCACAGACAATCATTCCCAGGGATATTCAGAGATTAGTCAGTAATTATTTTGTTAAAATTTTGAACTAAAATCTTAACTTCAGAACAATTCGGGATACTTTTATACTGTAATATTGGATAAAAAAACTGAAATTCATGACGAACTGACTAGTTTCTAAATAATAGCCTTTTAGAGTGGCTATCTGATGTCATTTCTAGGGCACAATAAATTTGGGCCTTTCTAATGGTGTGTTGCGGGCATGGGCTCACAGCTTTCAACATTTTGAACTTTAGGTCAACAATAAATTTTAAGTTATATACTCTATCAGTATAAAAAAAAGAAAAAATTAAACCATCAAATTGAGTTGACTTGATTTTCTTAACACACATTTGAAGTTCTTCTTCGTCTTCATTAGCATAATCTTTTGTATGTTAGATCCTCTAAAATATTCAAAATCGTCAAAGCATATCCTCAAAATATACCCTGCAATCGAGCGTTTTCGATGATCTCGAACAAAGATTCTATTTTCAATAGTTTCAAAGGCTTGAGGTTGGAAAATCATGTTACGTCCCTTTGCGAGAAAGGAATTGTACATTAGGTGTTGTTTCAAAGAAATTATGTCACATCAACTAGACTTTATTCGCTAGTACCCATAGCTAGAGCCATCAAAGCGAGTTGGCTCAGGCCGTCCCCCTACTCATTTCTCTTCGGTTGGCTCTCATACTAGCTCTTATTTTGTAAGAAAAATGAGCGAAAAAAGAGTTCAAAAATATATGATAAATATGGACGAGGTTTCAATTTCTCTACTTTTTAGACATTCCATTCAAATAGCTAAATCTGTCAAATTTCTCTCTGAAGATTCCCCATTCTGATGAAGCAATGTACAACATTTCTATTTGGTGAATCTAGGAACGAAAACGTGAAACAGTAGCCCTCAATGGCGAGGTAAGTACCTAGAATTCTTCAAAATTTATAACAAAAGGTTAGATAATCTATAAATTCAAAGAAAAAGTTATTAATAAAATAGTGATTGTTTCAAAAGTACCACGAAATACATATAATTTAGACGCCCATGCATGGGGAAAATGACAAGTAAACCAATCATATTTTTTATTTTTATTAGTTTAATGAATTAATTATTAGTTATCTCTGTCTTTCTCAGTCCTCCCCCCACCCTAACGAACACACACCAAAACACACTAACAAACACGAAAAAAAAAAGTAACTTAAATCCCAAGCAAGTGAGCAGTCTTCGTCGAAATCCCATTTGACTCTTTATTTTGGTAAGGCGTCTACCAAACACATAACGAACTAGGCTAACTACCTCTCAAACGTTTCTATCAAGAAAATAACGAAAACCTAGTAGTGGCAATTGACACTCAAACAAATAAGATTTTTTAAGTTTATAAACGCCGGCTATTGGGTAAGGCTAACAAAATACATG
>ML355300.1:0-87585 GCA_005239505.1 Nicotiana paniculata
TATTGTAACTTCTCAAGTTGTGCCATATTTGTGTATGTTGTAATTATTTGGGTAATGTGAACTTCCTTGAAGTAAGTTAAATTGTGTGAAATTCATGTGATAGTTAAATGATATGCAAGTTTGTGGAGTTAACCAAACTATGTGAGGCTTGTGGAAGTAATTGAATTATATGTAGCTTGTCGAAATGACCGGATTATGTGCAAGTTGATAGAGTAACTAAAAATGTGTGGAATTGGTTAAGATGTGTTTCGGGGGTTCTCTGACAGGTAGATAGGCCTAATTACAAAGGAAACTCAGGCGAAATTTTCAGAAATTATCGGAGTTAGTGAAAATTTGAGGGTTGGTTTATTTTGCGTTTTTCCTACTCTAGTGATTCCCCGACCCTCATTCGAGGAGAAATGATTTTAAGTGGGGGAGAATGTAAAGACCCGTAAAATTTCATGGCTAAAAATAATTTCCAAATAGGTCCCCGTATTGTTATAACTGTAGAAATTCTTAAACTGGCCCTTTTTGAGTAAAAAGTACCCCGGGACTTAAAAGATAAAATTTTCCAGAATTGTGTTGTTATGCGACGCACTATGCGATCGAATAACAGGTATGCGGACCGCATAGTGGTCGCATACCTGGACAGTCTGTTTTCCAATTTGAGGACAGCTATGCAGCCCAACATGCGATCGTATTTTGGGAATGCGGACTGCATAACTGTCACATTCTTGCAGCTTTATTTTTGCGGAGGAGGTTATGCGACACACTATGCGATCGCATACCAGGTATGCGGACCGCATAGTGGTCGCATACATCGGAAGTCTGGTTTCCTTTTGGCCCATTTTGAGGGCCATTTATGCGACATGAATGCGGACCGCATAGCAGGAATGCGATCGCATTCCTGACCGCATTTCTGCTTCGGAACTTTTAAAATTCTAATTTTATACCCGACCCACAGTTCATTAAAACACTTACCCCTTTCATTTTAAGCCTATTTTCTGATCAATTAGAGAGAGGATAGAGTGAGTTCTAGAGAGAGAGAGTTCCAACTTCATTAAATTTGTTCCTCCATCAATACTCAGGCCTGGAAATGATCAAGTAGGACACCATTTTCTTCACTACAAGAGGTAAGTCTACCCCATCAACCTAAATTTCCAGATTTTTTAAAAATGAAACATGGTTAGGTGAGTTTATGAATATGGGGGTAGGAGTCTTTAATGCATGTAACCAACTAGTCATAATCTAGTAAAAGGAAATGGATTAGAGTAATCTTTCACTAAAAAGAGGCCATTTAATCTAAAGGAACACCTAGTGTTTGATAGAATGCCTAAGTGAGTTCAAGACATGATCATTATTCCTAATTCTAAATTCAATTATGCCACGTTGTGAGCTAGATTGAAGTTGCTAGAAGGTCCGGTGAACTGTGGTAGAAAATTAAAGGGGAATTCCGATTCAAGGTATGTATTGCTAACTTTAATCTTTGTAGAGTCACCTTGTTGGTAGCCGAGCACACGATATGAAATTCTTGCTCGGCTGTGTCGAGGTGTAAGATTTCATCTCTGATCTTTCTTAGTCGATTACCATGCTAATTGCGATTGTGAAGGGAGGTTCTTTGTGCTTATCCTATCATGTGTAAGGTTTATTAAATGTTCGAATATGTCAACATGGCAGTATGTGCTACAAAATGAAAGAATGTTAACGTACTCTAATGTGGGAAGGTATCTAATTGTTAAGGGCCGAGTGTGAGAAATGATATAAAGAAACTGCGGATTGATTTAGTTGAGTTAAATAATGATGGCAACATCATATGTGAATTACTGTTTGGTAAGGATTATTGTGCCTTGACTTCATATAGTTGTTGGTTGATATGAACTTATGTTCTTGATGATGAAAATCCCAGTGACATAATTGTTGGTTATTGTTGCTATCAAATGTGATTGTACGATGGGATCAGGTTGCGCACCGCAACACGAAGTAATAAGGATGAAATGTGATTATACGGTGGGATCGGATTGCGCGCCGCAACACGAAGTAGTAAGGGTGGAGAGGTAATAAGGGTAAAATGTGAATGTACGGTGGGATCGGGTTGCGCACCGCAACAGATGAATAATTGAAATGAGTAACTGTGGAATCTTCATTTGTAACTTACTGATATTTGTGTGGTACTTGTGTGGTTACCCTGACTGTCATCCAATTGCGTACTGTTTGATTTTACTTTGAATAAACTTTGTTCATACATACTAGTACTAACGTCCCTTTTGCCGAGGGCGCTACAACTTTTATATGGATGTAGGTGGTTCCAAAGCAGGTAGCTCAGACCGCCGATAGTGGTGTTTCCCCTTTATACCTTCAGCAGACCCGGTGAGCCCCTATTTTCTCTCGGGGTCGTGTGTAGTCTATATCATCTCTTTTGTATATGTTATGTCTTTTAAGGTATAGTCGGGACCTTGTTTCCGGAAAGTATTGTGTAACCCTTAGTACTCTTAGAGGCTCCGTAGACATGATTTTGGTTGTACATATATGTATGTTGGGCAGTAATTGTGTTTACTAGTAATTGTGGTCCGAATCAGAATTATTGTATGTTTTATGATTACCAAATGTTGAAATGATAAAGGATGAAATGAACTCAAATGGTAAATTCATGCTTAAACTCTAAATTTCTAATTCATGCGATATAATGTTTATTGTAAACACGGGGTAACGCGTTGGGCAGGAAAGGCAATCGAGGTCCGCTTGACCGGAATAATCCGTTTGGGCGCCGGTCTCGTTCCTCGGTTTTGGGGCGTGACATAATTGTCCCAGTTCTCTACCCAGATACACTGTTGTAATGACAAATAAGTATGGAGACATTGGATCTCATTGTCTAATCACCCTTCTTCCTTTGAAAGGCTTGGTCAGTCCTCCATTTAGAACCAAGGAATATGATACTGTAGTAACACATGCCATTATCCATTGCACAAACTTGAACGAAAAACCAATGTCAATAAGCATTCTTCTGAGAAAACCCCATTCCAAGGTATCATAGGATTTCCTCAAATCCACCTTCATTACACATCTATGAGAGATACCTTTTCTGGAGTATCCTTTAAACAACTCATGACTTAGTAGTAAGTTATCAATAATGCAGCTCCCTTCAGTGAATGCTGATTGGGAGTGTCCAATCAAACCATCAAGAACAATTTTGATTCTTCTAGTAATGACTTTAGATATGATCTTAATGATGTGGTACAACATGCAATAGTCCTATAGTCCTTGACTATTGAAGGTGTTGGAACTTTAGGTACTAAGGTGATGGCCGTAGTAGTGATCATTTCAGGTAGGCCACTAGTAGTAAAGAAGTTCTTCACAGCTGCAAGGATGTACTCTTTCACTATATTCCAGTTCCTAGTAAAGAATTCCACTGGAAATCCATCAACACCTGGTGCGTCGTCTCTAGGCCTCTCTCACACTGCAGTAGTAATTTCCTCATTGGTAACTTCCTGGATTGATTACCTCTATTGTGACACAACTAAGCATAGTCCTTCCATGATTATAGTTGTATTTGCAGAAGGCATTTAAGCAGCAAAATCTCCCATCAAGGACTTAAATACTCTGATGAATTCCTGCTCAACCAGTTTTGGATCAATTATCTTCATTCCTATGTCAGTGTATATGGAGGTTATTCTATTGTAGCTAGATCTAATCTTTCATTAAGAATGGAAATATTGTGTATTGGCAACACCACATTCAATCCAGCAGTCCCTGGACTTCTGCCTCATCTCTTGTTCCTCAACATTGCTCCATTTTTCTATGTCAGCTAGTGTGCCTTTCACTAAATCAAATGGGTTTTGGGCTAAAGGATCCTGCTGTATCTGGTCCTGAAAAATAACCACTCTCTCTCTTGCCTGCTCAAATTTTTGTTTATATGAAGCCAGATAAGCATTAGCGTTTTGCAGCAGCAGCTTCAGAGCCTTTAGTTTTCACTAGACCTGTTGCATAGATGTGCCATCATAATTCTGACTCCAAACATGCTGAATAATATTCTGGAATTGTGGAAGTTTCATGACATTTGTGTATATTCTAAATGGTTTAGGATGTAATAATTCCTACCCACCATATTTGATTAGGATAGGGAGTGATCAAAGACTGAAGGATTCAAGAAATCCACCTCCATATGACCATATTACAGTATCCACCGATAGTTCCGCAAAGCCCAATCTATCTTGCTATATACTCTTGAACAAGTGCCTTGTTTGTTTGTCCAAGTGAATTGCCATCCTTTATCTCTAATAGGAGTAAGCTGAAGAAGATCAATTATATATTTGAATCCCTGCATTTCAGCAATGGTTACAGGGGACCCTATTCTATCCGCAAAAGATAGAACATTGTTAATATCTCCACTAAGCAGCCATGCACCTTAGCCTGCATATTTTTCTGTTTAAGATCCCTCCATCAATTCTCCCTCTGATGGTTGATCATTGTGGGCATAAATGATACTAAGATATGTGGTAATTTGATTTCTGGTATCCTCCACTAGACAATGGATGAATTGAGAAGTGAATTTAACAGTGTATAGGGGCTTGCCCAACCACACTAGCCACCCTAGCATAGGATATCTTCTCTTAATGAGCAGTAAATTTAATAGTGTATAGGAGCTTGCCCAACCACACTGGCCATTTTTCTTAGAGCCGCAGTTGACCAATATCCTATTGGTAGCCCAGGGATTCTCACCCAAACTGGCACTATTCTTAGTATGTCTTTGATGAATGAGAAATCAATTTCCTATAGCCATAGCACCATTGGTTTGTTCATGTATGTATACGTCCCTGACTAGAGAACCTGGTCCTTATCAGCTAAGGTGTGAAATTTGAAGATATAATATCCCTCAGAATGAATTAGTATCTGCGATTTAGTAACAAAATTCCACGCCTTCATCATAAAATTCTCCATAGATTTTTCATAAGGATTTTCTCCTACGATGTACCCAATTAGAGAGGTTTTCCAATAATCTACCTGAGATTGTAGATCCCCCTCGTTCAATTTAACAATTCGCTTACCATCTCTATCAATTGGAGGAACAAAAGACAAGGGTTTACCCATTTGTGAGCTGTGATTCCCTTGTACAATGTCAGCTGCTGTAGGAGTTGGCTTTCCCAATCCACTCGCTTCAAAGTATTGTAATCACCGAGCTGCATGTATCATTGTTCCTTTCACTTTGACAGGTTGAAGTTGAAAATCACCTTCAGAACTACTAGTTTCATGAATTTCCTCTATCAATTGGGATTTATGTGAGTGGTGGTAATTCCTTTTTGTATGCGATTTGCTGGAGTGATGAACTTCCCCGATTGTATAGTAGTGTCATGTACAGTTTTTTGGCAACGAGCCATCGTTTTTCCGGTCACGATTGCATTCCTTGCTATCGTGCACTATTTTTCACCTACTAAATACTCCTACGAAATTCGATAAATAAATTAATTTCATAGATTTTTATTGAATTTTAGTGTTCATTTGTGAATTATTTGCATTGCATAGGCATAGTTCATCTTTTAAAAATTTATAAAGTGGTAAATAACAATAAAGCATTTTAAAACTTTCATTATTTGACATAATTGGATTTTTGATAATTAGTTCCATAATTTAATCATTTTTTTCTATGAAAATTACAAAATTTATTCTTTAAATAATTATGGGTACTAAACTAATAGTTTTACTCTTAATTAACTCATTAATTAACATATAATTAAATGAAATTAGTTTAAGACTAATTAGTACATTATTAGAGTTTATTTAGGTGATTAATTAACCTAAGTATTAAAAAGGGGACTAAAATCGGACCTGGGCCAGATTACCCAGGCCCAAGTCTTATTTTTGCACTACCCAAACATATCCAGCCCAATCCTCCTCACACCCATCCAAAACCCTCTCCCTAAACAACGCCGTTTTGTTTAATGAAATGATCCCAGCCATTGATCTATTTTGATCTAACGGCTGGGAACTCAAGAGTCCTTTAATATTTAAGTGTCCTAAGATAACCCCCATACCCCCATTTCACCCTAAGCCTAACACCCACACACACCGTCTCTCTCGTCTGTCTCTCTAACCCTTCACAATCCCGTCGTCTCCCACCTTGCTTTGCCTACCGAAAATTGCCGACCGGCGGCGGAGCTCCACCAAATAGCCCCATACTTTAACCCTATAACGCTCTCCTCATCCTCAACCACCTCCCGTCCTTAGTTTTCCCCAAAAACCATCCGATTCCAACTTATTTCAAATCTGAGAATCCGAAAACCCTAATCCCTCCTCTTTTGACACCATCACCCTCTTTCCTCCTTCGTTCTCGTTTCTCTCATCTGCTTAACCCTATCAGTCATGATACCTTGCACTAATTTGTGCAAGGTTAACGAATCAACCACGAATCATCTGATTTCTCTTATGCTCCATTAAATCGGAGCATGCATGAAGATTTCTCAGAATTTCGTCACAAGTATTCGATGTTAAGACGTCAAATGCACTGACCTATGGACATTGGACCTTAGCCGATGGATTTTTCTCGTCAACGGTTGATTCTGGTCCTCACACGCTCAGGTAAAACTCCTTCATCGATTCTCCCTCTATTCTTTCTGATTTCACCTGATTATGCTCACATCATCAACTCATCATAATATTCCACTCACTAGTTTAAATTGGCTGAAAAAACTAAGGCATTGAATGCTACTATAAATAGGAGTTTCAATGTTCTCACCTAACAGACCTAACACAACTTAATACAAGTATACAATAGCAATACATATTCAATTAAAAAAAAACTAGGTTCTAATTGGTTCTTTAAGTTTTACCCTCTTCCGGTTCCGAGTTCTATCCAATGGTCATCGTCTAAGTCTTTGATTCCTAAAACGCTAAAAAAAGAGTATTCGTTTGGTTTGCTGCTCAAAGAGAGGTCAGTGTACTTTGACCCTTCCTCTTATTTAATTATTTAAACTCAGAATCATCTCTACACTGTTATTCTCTATTGATTGTTTCTGTCCATGATGTATTTGTGTATATTGTTATCATGCTTCAGGTATGAACCAAATGTTCCCTTAATAATCTGAAATTAAACTAATATTAATCGATCACCCTTGTAACCTAATGATATGTCTCTAAGTTGAACAATCTATTGTTAATGAACTCGTTTGATTAACAAAGAACCTTAATGATTTTGTACACGTGCTTTGATCCTAAGCTTGTCTAATGATTTTATATGGCCCTCATGCTTGACCTATTGATTTTAAACCTAGTACTACTTATTTCTTTGTATCATGCATTTGAGGTTATTTTTCTGATAAAACAAAATGATATGAACACTTAAGTTTAGATATAAGGTCATCATTTTAGGAGCATGTCAGTTTATGAGTTGCCTTCTTCCTTTCAATGTGCTTCTATGATTATGTAACTATTGAAAGATCAGTGCAAAAGCTTTTGTCAACTTCATGATCATATTTTGTAAGTATGTCTTGAAAATAACTAATTTAAGCACTGTAATTAACTAAGTCCTAATTTCTGACCATTTTTTTATTTAAGTCCTAAAACAAAGTAATTAGTCGCATAAGCCCACTAACTAATATCTCAAGGTTAGTCTAATTCAAGTGATAACGTTTCCCTAATCCGAGGTAAGAATAACTAATTAGGTTTAATTAACTAAAGTAAGTTATAGGATCACTAACCGAAGTTAATAGATAACCCCAATTAACTTTAACCTTAGGGTAATTCTAGGGACTTTAAGGGGTAGTATAGGGTTTTTAGCTAAAGGAATCTTGGGTGTAACAACCCAAGAACCTTCTCAAGTCAACAAATCAGATTTTTAGGGGGTAAAAAAGTAATTTTAAGGGCTGGGAATCTTCTAGAATAGGGCAACTGTCCCAAAAGATAAGGGTGACAACTGCATTTGTACTATTTTCAGCTTATTGGATAAGGAATATTCTAAGCATATCCTATCCCAAATATCCTTATATATACACACACCTTTTACCACTAGAGGGATCTTTTTAACAACTCTTGGGCTGCTGAAAAATATGAATACACACAGAAAAATACATATGGATTTTTTAGGATTTCTCTCTACTCAGATTTTCCTAAAGGGATCACACATTAGAAGGTTCTTCATCACTGAAAACAGATCCTTCTACACACCTTTAAGATAAAGCAGTAAAATTTAGTCTTTTATTGTAGTTGTTTGGTTTTCTTCATCTCAAAACTGATCTATTGAGTTTTCTGGGTTTAAATGGGTCACTCTTGAGTCGAGGTTTCTTGGGTTTCCTTTAAAAGTTGCTGTTGTTGCTGTGTTGGATCTATCTCCTTCTGAAATTCTAATATTTCGACTTCATTTGGTCATATTCTGCTGATTTCCTTTAAAAAGAGGTATGTAACAATGTTGTCTAAATAAAAGTTGTTGTTTCCGAAGCTTTTCAAACATGTGTGTGTCTGTTTTGATATTCTGGTGCTTTGGATGAACTAAAAATGTGAATTCCTGAGGTGGCTGTGTAATTATGTGTGTTGCTCCAATGTATGTTTGAGCTTAAACTCACAAGTATGAGAATCTTCTATAAAAAATGCTTGTAAATGCTTGCTTAAACCCATAAGTCTTTCCTGGTGTATATGAATTCCTTAAAGTTGTTTTTTTTTTTAAAAGTGTAAGATGATTCATAAATTCTCATTTTAGGAACTGTATTTTTAGCAAAAAATGACAATGTAATAACATAAATTCTACATTTTTTATCATTCTTGTAACATGGACTGGACATTCTAAGAATGGACATTCAGTTTTATTTTCTTTTTTTTACACATGTCAAATCCCCTTTGAAATTGGGCTAACTCGATAGAACAGACATTGAGGCTCTAGTCAAGTTTAAACCTCCTAGGCCATTGGGCCAGAAGGAAATGCATAAGCCCAAAGTTTAGAGATATTTGCTCTAAGAAGTAACACAATGATAGTAGGCATGTAATCGTTCAGATTCAATTGAAGTTACAAAGGATTTCTTGAATATTTTCGTATGAATTTGTATTCGAATTAGTCTGTCCAAAATCTCTTTGTAAACACTTACTGAAATTCTGGAAACAATCGTTCCAGATTCAATGACTTTCGAAAAATATATAAACAGAAATTTGTGATTCAAAACATTTTCAATTCATCTCACATCCTTTAAATTTTATGAATTTACAACAATAGACGTACGAACACTCCCGAATAGGCTTAATGCGTATAAATTATGATTTAAAAAGCATATACTTAGGCCACTTGAAATTGATAAAACTGTTAGGTCAGTATTCTACTATAGCTGAATGTGTTCACTTGACTCTTTTAATATGTAATTTGTGAATCAGTAACCTGTTAGATTTCTTATTGAACCATTCATTTCTTGATATTTTTTCAATAGAATTGTACAACTTTATTTTTCTCATAATTAGTCATAGTTAGGATTGGCCAAAAAGGGTTAGATGACATATTGGGCTAAAACATGGACATAGCCAAACCCTTATCCTTTAGGATAGCCAACCTAACTCTGGACGACTTTGTACACATCCCTAGGCTAAAAATACCTTTTTAGGCTAAAAATACTAAACCTAAAGAATAATCAAATATCGCCTAAAATAGGCATTATAAAACTGTCACGATCATAGTCTTGACTACGTAATCTACACTCGGGTGCGACAACTCATGCCCCCGACTTCAACTGCAAACTATATTAAAATCACGTGTTGCAATTGCGGGTGCATTTCATGTGGCGTAATTGTAACATGTCCAAAAGCATAACAAGTGTACGTCTCGTGACTTGTTTTCCAAGATAAATCCATACTTATCAAAAAGCCGCTAAATTTTTACAAAGGTTAAATGCACAATAGTGAAAAATGCACAATCAGATAATTTAGGCCAAATATTAATAGTAAGCAACTTCGCTAGAACCATGGAACTCGGAATGCCTAACACCTTCTCCCTGAGTTAACATAATTCCTTACTCGAATTTCTGGTCGCGGACAAATCAAAACAGAGTCAAAATTTCCTCGATTTGGGATTTTAAAAAATAAAACAGTGTCTCGGATCATCGTCAAAAATTCGGGTGGCGACTCTAAAAATTAAAATAAATCCCAAACCCGAATAATGTCACTTTAATTGGTTTATTAATCGGGGTAGGGAAAAAGAAGGTGTGACAGCTCTGGCGACTCCGCTGGGGAGTAAGAACCCAGAATCTCTGGTTCAGGGTTCAAGAATTCGAGCTTAGAATAAACTATTTTATTTGGATTTATTATCTGATTCTTACATGATTAAACCTAACGTGCTAAATGTCGCTTTTTACCGCTTTGATATTATCTGAACTGTATATAAACTGTGCCGAAACCCTTCTTCTCTCTGAGTCTTCTAAATCATCTGGGAAGTGTGCACTTCGTGTGACTTCTTTTCTGTTAGAGTCATATCCAAATTTTAGAACGAGGTACGGACAAGTTGCAAAGCCGGTGAAGCTTCTGTATTCCCGGTACGCTGCCCCGACCTCGGCTCGAGCTGTCCGCTCGGGTAAGGCTGGTCTAGAAAAAAATCCCAGGGTTTAAACTTAGTATAACATAGACTCATGTCGGATCCCTAGTAGGAACGATTATCTGCATCATGTGCATTTGACTTAGGGGACTCAACACAGGGGTTGGGTCCGTCTAGGACAGGTGTACCCGAAATGAAAGGCTACCCTAATGCATCTTACCTGTTACGTATGCATTTATTTATTTCAGCTTGTGTATTGAAACGCTAAAATAAAAAACTAAAAAAATAAATAAAAAAACGAACAGAAAAACGAAGAGTGAGGTAGGATAGAAAATTTACCCTGTTTTGAAAAATCCCTATTTATCCCGAAACTTTGCCAAAATTTCTGAAACAAAATGAGTGGGTGTATATTTTAATCAGCCAGGATTTTTTCGAACTACACATTGTTTGATTCTCACGGGCGTGGGATACGTAGGCAACCCTCATCGGGTCCAATTCTATTTTTCAAAATCAAAAGGATATAGCCCTAAATAAAATTAGGCGACGTCATTATAGCCTGATTACCCAAGAGGGGCGCCGGAAGGCTGTTTTTGCAAAAATGGCCGCCTGTGGTTTGTCTTAAATTTCGACCCGATTCGCAAACACAGCCTTAAAAAACTTCCTACCCGAAGTATTAAAGGTCCATATTCGCAAAGATGGTCCATTTTTCTTTATTACAAAACCCTTTGCAAAAATAACACTTTTCAAAATTTTTTGTGGTTTTAATAAAAAAACGAATGTGCAGGATGAATACAATTGAAAACACCCCCTTTAGGGCAGTCGAGGAAATCCCTCTAGGACTCCATATGTGGTGGAGCGACTTGGGGGAAGCCAGTAGAAATTATGTTATGAAAGCTTTAGGGGGACTGACTGGTCTTTTAAAAATCAAGCCGAGGTTGGACATCGTCGAGGCTCTAGTACCGTTTTGGGATCCCGCCCACAACGTGTTCCACTTTTTAGACTTTGAATTGACGCCCACGCTAGAGGATTTATCAGGGTATGCTGGTCTCAATGACAATCTTAGAAGTAGGTACCCAGTGGCACCCAGGGCGGTGACTCCACATAAGTTTTTGGATCTGTTGAACATTAGTCGGGACGTTTAAGACCCACACCTATCCGAAGGTTTCTGCATGTTCTATTTTATTTACAGACGTTATGGAGATCCCCAGGGTTATGAGGCTAGAAACACTGGTCTAACTCACAAAGATCATGCTAAATGGGAAGCCCGCCGGGGGCTAGCTTTTGTGGTAGCATTCTTGGGCACCTTGGTTTGCCCAAGAAGTGACAGATGCATAAACATCGGGCTTGTGGGAATAGCAGATTTCATGATGAAAAAATCCAATGGCACACTTATAGTGATGGTCTTAGCCGAGATTTACCGTGCTCTGACAGTTTGCCAATCGGGGGGAAAATTCTTTAAGGGGTGCAACCTGCTTCTACAAATCTGGCTGATCGAGCACCTCTTTCGCTGCCCAGGCTACATGAACTACGTCTTAACCGGTTTGAATTGTGTCGAGGAACATGGTACTCGGGTAAAAAGCCACAAATTTCTTGAGGGCACGGAAGCCTGGCACTCATACTTGAGTTCACTAACTGCCGACCAAATCGAGTAGACGTTCGGGTGGCTCCCTGTCACCGAGGTTATCAATATGTCTGTTGAGGTTTGTTATCTCCTGTTAATGGGCCTGCGAAGCATTAAGCCATATGTCCCACACCGGTCTTATGCCAGTTGGGGAGACAACAGGGTGTTCCCCATGATGAGGATTTAAGCCAACAAGTCATTGAGTTATGCCCAAGAACTGCATTTCCGGAAGGCAGGGTCCGTCAAATCTGGAATGAGTGCAGGTTTTAGAACCTCAAACTCGGGTGAGAGATTTATCCAAAGGGGAAGTGGAGCCCACCTACACTTCTTGGTATGGAATAAGAGGCAGGGAGCATCAAGAGCAAGTACGGCCCGCAAAGAGACCCCAAGAGCATTGGGCTTGGTTAGAAAAGGAAACCAGCTACCGAGCCACCATAAGAAAGTTGGAAGCCCAGGTCAGGGAAATCAGATTTGAAAACGTTCTACATACTGCCACAATTGAAGGGGAGAAAAATAGATTAGCCCAAGAAAATGAAGTTCTCCGGGCCCAGATACAGGAATTAAAAACAGCTGTTGAGAACTCAGAGAGAAGAAGAACTAATAAAAGGCTTATCAACAGCCTGAGGCATAAAGTATGCAGCTATGGGAATGATCTAGACAAAGCTGAAGAAAAACTGGCCGGAGTTCGGGCAAGATTAACAAGAAGGGTAAAGGAAAGAACAGAATTTGTCCAGAGACTAAAAAGGAAATATGACCAGGTAGTCATAGGCTTGAAGGAAAAGTTGGCCGTCCTGGAGAACGAAATGGCCAAACAGACAAAAAGGTTTAAGACAGAGAGAGAACAGTGCTATGCCATGAAGGGTCCAAGAGATAGCCGACTATCGTCACTAGATGCCAGGAATGCGAAGATATGACTCAGACCACCTTCTCCTCAGCGGTTATGATCTTCTTCCACAAGATAATAGACAACCTTTACCGCCTCCGTCAAGGCATAGCACGCAGGCCCGTGGCAAGGCCGAATGATGCCCCACCGGCCCCTGGAGCAACGAAAGAAGTGTTTTATATAATGAATGAAAATTTTAGAATGAAGCTTTTAGAAAAAATATGCATTTTTGTCCTTTGGTTTTGTCGCATGAACTACGTGATGATCTGATTCACACGGCGATGTGATACGTAAATCCACATAGGATTCAATCATAACCATAAGGAAAGAAACCGAGCGAGGAATAAAAGAGCGGAAACAATAACAGAAGAAGGGTAAGAATGATAAAAAGGGAAAAGCCGAGAAATGAAGCCGGGATGAAGTACACAACTGTTTCAAAAAACATATAGAAAAGCGTTGAAATTGCTCAGGTGAATTGCATACCCCAAACGTGTGATTACCTAAGTGATAAATTCTTCAACCTAACATTTGCTTGGTTCAATCTAAAAGGTATTTTAGGTGGTTGGTTTTGCGGTAACCTGGCTTCCCATCCTTACTTCACTAGATCAAAAGGGAGCATAGAAATGACGTCTGAAAGTCACTTTCCAATTGTCAATTCTTCCTTGGAAGACCTAAATCCTGTCATCCCAACATCTGAGTCAGCAACAGCTGAAGAGAACAGGACTCTGCGTTGCCGCATGCTGGAAATGTGGGACGCATGGTCCAATGGTAGGGAACCACCCAGTACCATCCCAGATTTCCCAGAGATAATCCCAGGGCAGGTGGGATGTCCAACATCCCCATAAGCTACCCAGCCACGCCATTTAGATATCCAATTATGTCAGCTCACTTTGCCGGAAGGCCTTCTAAGGTTCGCCCCCAGGCTTTATTTTCTGGTGTTTCTTCTAACATCTTCACCGCACCACCAAACTCCGCCACAGCTCCACCAACTATCTCCGGGCCAAGTTTTTAGCCGCCAATATTCACATTCAAAATACCATCCGTCCATCAGGATACCGCTCATGCTACTCCCAATGCATATCCCCAACAAACTCAGCCCGAGGTCACTTTGGGGGAGGATAAGAAAAGCCTCGAGCATGAAGAAATAACTCAAAAAATGAAGAGAATTGAACAGAGACTCAAAAATATACAGGGGCTGAGCGGGCAGAAAAGTGTCTCCTATGCAGACTTGTGCATGTTCCCGCAGATCCATTTGTCTCTCGGGTTTAAAATCCCCAAGTTCGAAAAATATGATGGACATGGGGACCCTATAGCCCATCTGAAAAGGTACTGCCACCAGCTTAGGGGAGCAGGTGGGAAGAAGGAACTTCTCATGGCATATTTTGGAGAAAGCTTGACGGGGATTGCATCAGAATGGTACATGGGCCAGGATATATCCCGCTGGCACATATGGGATTACCTGGCACGGGACTTTGTCTGGCAATTCCTATAAAATGTGGACATCGCTCCCTATAGGAACTCACTATCCAATCTAAAAAAGAAACCCTCAGAGAGTTTCAGAGAGTACGCCATCAAATGGCGCTAGCAGGCCTCCAGGGTCAAACCTCCGATGGATGAGGTTGAAATGGTCAACGTATTTCTACAAGCACAGGAAGCTGATTACTTCCAAAATATGATGTCTGCCATGGGTAAACCATTTGCGGAAGCAATAAAAATTGGAGAAATGGTGGAGAATGGTCTAAAAACTGGTCATATCCTAAGCCAATCTGCCATAAGAGCAACCTCTCAGGCCATCCAAAGTGGATCCAAGAGTGCATCCAACAGGAAAAAGAAAGAAGAAGGGTCCATGATGGTTTTCGATGGAAAGAAGCCTCGACAATACCCACGTCCATTTCCCAAAGCTTTCCAACATTACTATCCTCACCAAGACGCAACTTATGCTACGCCCCATTTTCCCTATGCGTTAATGAGCGCTCAGGCACATCCCAGGCCTCAACAACAATACAATCAGAATCGAACTCCACCTCCAAAAAATAACCATCACCCCCCTGCTCCATATAATCCACGCCCTCCTCAAAACAACTACCCGTACAATGCCTATCCCCGAGAACCACCAAGGAGACTTAATTTCACTCCCATCGGAGAGCCGTATTCCAGCCTCTTCCCAAAGTTGGTCCAGATGGGACTCCTGCAACCCGTACCTCCGAACGGGAAGAATCCTCAATCACCATCATATAGACGGGGTACCAGTTGTGCTTACCATTTCGGAGTAGAGGGACACGACACGGAGGATTGATGGACCCTCAAAAGGGTCGTGGAAAGCCTTATAGAACAAAAGTAAGTGGTTTTAAGTGACGAAGAAGCTCCCAATGTGACGAACAATCAACTGCCCACTCACAATCATGGGCCCGTCATCGGCATGATTTGCGAGGACCAGGATTTTGATCCAGCTCTAAAGGCTATCATCGCCATCGCAGATGTGGAAAGAAAGCCCAAGGAGGCACCCAAACCAGTCAAGGAGATGAAGAAGAGTAACCTCGTCCCTCAAGTCACGAAAAAGGCCGAGACTCGAACAAATAGGGGACCCTCTAAAGACATTGTCCTTTACATCACCAAGGCACATAGGAAGGAACAAAGTGTGTTGAGCCCTCCCAGAAGGTTACAATTCAACAAGGATATAATGAATGGCCCAAAAATGTACGTGGCGAAAGAGACGTATGTNTGTGGTTATTAGCCGCGTGTCGCAAACTCCCATGAAGAATACTACTTCCGTCCCCTGGAATTACCACAGAACGGTGGTGACGTATAAAGGGAAGGAGATTACTGGGGAAACAGGCGATATAAACTCATCAGAGAAATACCTCGACCCAGAAGAACTAAACAAAAGCAAGCTGAAACGCTTTCCGCCTAAAAGGACGATCCGTGCCGGAGAGGCAGAAGAATTCTTCAAGAATATGAAAACCGCTGAATACGCCATAATCGAGGAGCTCAGAAAGTCCCCCACTCAGGTCTCACTTCTATCCTTGATGGTAAATTTAAACGAGCATCAGAAAATCCTAATCAAAACCCTTAATGAAGCATACGTTCTGGCCAACTCCACGGTTGAGCAAATGGAAAGAATGGCAGAAGGATTTTTTGAAGTCAATCGGATCTCATTCAGCAAGAATGACTTGCCCCTGGAAGGGGCTGCCCACAACAAAGCTCTCCACCTAACTGTTAAATACGAGGGTTACTATGTGAAAAGGGTTATATTTTCCCTCTATCGACCTTATAAAAAATGGAGATCGGGACTGAGAGAATCAGGCCCAACAATGTGTGCATCTGTGCATTCGATGGTATCAAGAGAGACTCGATCAGGGAGATTGATTTGTTCTTGACAATAGGCCCCGTAGATTTCGAAGTGACATTCAGGTCATGGATATGGATACTTCATACAATTATCTCCTGGGAAGGCCTTGGATCCATGCGGCAGGGGCAGTGCCATCTACTCTCCACTAGATGGTTAAGTTTGAATATGAGGACCAGGAAATCCTGGTCCATGGGGAAGATGAGCAATCTATTTACATTGACCCATTAACCCCATGCCTGGAAGCAAGAGAGGGCAGTGAGAACATAGTCTACCAGGATTTCGAGATTGTGGTTGCAGACCAGCATGAGGAAGGAACCCCGTGCCCTCAACCCTCCCTATCAAACACGTCAATTATGGTCGCTAACGACATGATCAAACATAGGTACACACTTGGAAAAAGGCTCGGGATGTCCTTGCAATGCATTAAAGAACCCGTCACTTTGCCTACCAATAAAAAGTTTTTTGGCATAGGGTTTCAAGATACCCCCGACGATGAACAATGGGTTGACCAATGTAAGAAAAATGGTTGGGTATTGCCTCAGCCGATCCCACACATCACCGCATCATTTCTCAAGCCAAAATACGTGGAGGAAGATGACGAGGCTTTCACGGCCAAAGAAATTGAAGAAATATGCGGAGCAATGAGTCAGATGTTGTATGAGGCCCATATGGTCCAACCAGGAAAAGGCTCCAGCACTGCCGAAGTACAGTATATGGGGCCTGACGCCAAGTTGCAAAACTAGGAGGCTACTCCATTCCCCGTCAGGCGGGAGTCCCAGTAGTTCAGTTTTTGCCATCCTTTCTGCACTATGAGTTATTTCAGGGTGTAACTCAAGTGTTTTTAAATTCTTGCCTTTAAATTCCGATTTAAACCCTCCTATGTTCAAATTAAATGAAATGAAATAAAAATTTCATCGTCTATTATTCTTTCTGATTTTTGTTTACTTTTCTTATTTTTCAGTCCTAATAATGCGGCTTTAAAAGACATGACATGCTTGCGGACTTCATGCTCTGATCTTAATACGCCGTCTAACCTCGAAATAATGAATCAAGAACTGGAATATGACGAAGAAGAGGCTTTTAGGGAAATAAATCGAGAATTGGAACAGTTCGAGAATAAGCCTAAGTCAAACTTAAACGAAACGGAACCCGTTAACTTGGGCAATAAAGAAGAGATTCGAGAAACCATGATAAGCGTCCACACGGATGAAAAGACTAGAGACGCCTTGATTCAACTCTTATTTAAATTCAAAGACGTATTTGCTTGGTCCTACGACGATATGCCCGGACTAAGTATGGACTTGGTGGTACACAAATTTCCAACCTATCCTGGTCATCCACCTGTCCAACAAAAGAAGAGGAAATTTAAAACAGACATGAGTGACAAGATCAAAGAAGAGGTTTTAGCGACCTCCTAAAGATAATTTTCCACTGCCAAACATACACATCCTAGATGACAATTGTGCCGAACATGAGGTACCGTCTTTTGTCGATTGCTATGCCGGATATCACCAGGTGTTGATGGATGAAGAGGATGCAGAAACGACAACCTTCACTACACCCTGGGGAACATACTATTACCGGGTCATGCCATTTGGTTTAAAGAACGCTGGGGCAACTTATATGAGGTCCATGACCGCCATATTTCACGACATGATGCATCAAGAGATTGAGGTGTACGTGGATGATGTGATTATTAAGTCCAGAGCCCAAAGTGACCATGTGCAGCATTTGAGGAAATTCTTCGAACACCTGCGCATATATGATTTGAAATTAAACCCAGCCAAATGCGCTTTCGGAGTTCCATCCGGAAAATTACTGGGATTTATAGTCAGTCGACGGGGCATTGAGCTGGACCCGACAAAGATAAAATCTATTCGGGATCTCCCACCCCCAAGAACCAAGAAGGAAGTCATGAGTCTGTTGCGTAGGTTGAATTACATCAGCAGGTTCATCGCTCAGTTGACCTCCACATGCGAACCTATATTCAAGCTGTTGAAAAAAGATGCAGTCGTCAAATGGACACACGAGTGCCAGGATGCTTTCGACAAGATCAAATAATATCTATCAAATGCTCCAGTGTTAGTCCCACCAGAACCAGGGAGACCTATGTTCCTATACCTGACGGGTGCTAGAAAATTCGTTCGGGTGTGTTCTCGGGCAACACGATGTAACCGGGAAGAAAGAGCAGGCCATTTATTACTTAAGCAAGAAATTCACAAGCTACGAGGCCAAGTATTCTCAGTTAGAAAGGACTTGTTGTGCTCTAACATGGGTTGCTCAGAAGCTCCAACATTATTTATTGGCTTATACCACCTACCTCATCACGAGGCTGGATCCTTTGAAGTACATATTCCAAAAGCCAATGCCCACAGGGAGATTAGCAAAATGGAAAATCTTGCTCACAGAATTTGATATTGACTATTTCACTCTCACAACTATGAAAGCTCAAGCATTGGCTGATCATCTACCTGAAAAGCCGGTTGATGATGAATACCTACCCTTGAAAACTTATTTTCCAGATGAAGCAATCAACTCCGTCGAAGTAATCTCGGAAGGCGCTGACACCTAGAAAATGTTCTTCGATGGAGCAGCCAATTTAAAAGGTATTGAGATAGGGGCGATCTTGGTTTCACCCACAGGACAACACTACCCAGCCACAGCCCACCCCCGTTTCTTCTGCACAAACAATACTGCTGAATATGAAGCTTGTATAATGGGCATGAACATGGCCATTGACATGGATGTAGAACAGTTGTTAATCACGGGAGACTCTGATCTGATCATTAAGCAGGCTCAGGGAGAGTGGGAAACTCGAGATGTTAAACTCTTTCCCTACAGACAGCATGTGGAGAACCTTCGTAAGCAATTTAAAGTCGTCGACTTCAGATATATTCCTCGGTGCCACAATGAGTTAGCTGATGCGCTGACCACCCTAGCTGGAATGCTGCCCTATCCGGGTAATGCTCGCATAGACCCATTGGAGATCCAAATCAAGGAAAGACACGGTTATTGCAACACAATCGATATCAAAAGATTTTTGAAGACAAGAGAACCATCTGAAGGCTCGCCAGCAGTTTCTTCCTAAGTGGGAAAGTACTGTATAAAAGGACTCCCAATCTAAATTTGTTAAGATGTGTAGACGCCAAAGAAGCCTAAAGGATCATGGGCAAGGTCCATTTAGGAGTATGCGGTCCCCACATGAATGGGTATGTCCTCGCAAAGAAAACCTTGCGGGCTAGATATTATTGGATGACCATGGAGAAAGATTGTTTCGATTTCGTTCGGAAGTTCCATAAGTGTCAAATACATGGCGACCTAATCCATGAGCCACCATCAGAACTGCATCCTATGACGGCACCCTAACCGTTTGGTTCTTGGGGAATGGATGTCATTGGGCCAATGGAGCCAAGGGTCTAAAACGGGCAAAGATTCATTTTGGTTGCTATCGACTATTTCACAAAAATGGGTCGAGGCCGTCACATTCAAAGTTGTCACTAATAAAGTGGTGGTGGATTTCGTGCATGCTAATATCATCTGTCGTTTTGGTATCCCAAAAACTATCATTACCGACAATGCCGCGAATCTAAACACTAACTTGATGAGGGAGGTATGTGAACAGTTCCAGATAACACACCGCAACTCGACACCTTACCGGCCCAAAGCAAATGGCGCCGTTGAAGCAACAAACAAAACCATCAAGAAAATTCTCAGGAAAATGATTCAAACATCCAGGCAATGGCATGAAAAGTTGTATTTTGCATTGTTGGGATATCGCACGACCGTGCGCACATCGGTTGGAGCTACCCCTTACCTATTGGTTTATGGAACTGAAGCCATAATACCCGCTGAAGTCGAAATTCCTTCCCTTCGGATTATTGTCGAAGCAGAAATTGTGGACAATGAGTGGATCAAGACCCGACTGGAGCAATTAACTCTGATGGATGAGAAAAGAATGGCCGCAGTGTGCCACGAACAATTATACATGCAAAGAATGTCCCGCGCTTACAACAAGAAGGTGCGACCTAGGAGCTTCGAAGTAGGGCAACTCGTTCTAAGACATATCCTCCCGCACCACGAAGAAGCGAAAGGAAAATTTCTCCCAAACTGGAAAGGTCCATACATCATAAGGAAATTTCTACCAAAAGGAGTGTTATACCCGGGGGATATCGAAGGAAATGACCCCGAAACGGCTGTCAATACAGATGCCGTCAAAAGGTACTATGTTTGATCCTCCATATATTTTCAAATGTTCTCTCGTTGAGATGATGAAGGCTTTCATTCTCTCTACCCAAACAACATTAACCCTTTTGCAAACCCTTTGAGCCGGTTACTCTTCTTTGATTACCCTCTTTGGAACCCAAAAGTGTTATTGGAAAACAACAAAGAGATGTTGAAAAAAAAAACAAAAAATGATGAAATGAAAAAAAAATCATCAAATCTAAAAAAAAAAAGAAAAAAAAAAAGAGACAAAAGTTTCCTAAACTACGTTCGACTTGATTCCGAAAGGATACGTAGGCAGCGTCTCCCTGGGGTTCAGTCACACCAAAATAAAATCCACATTTCCCCAAGAGTTTAAGTTGGGGCAAATGTTGTAATGTGTTTAGTGATAAATTCTTTGCACCAAAATCCTGTTGTCCTTCCGATCAATTGGTACACATGCTTATAGTTTGAGGATACAGTGTCGAATCTGGTGCGAGCAAATGAGAGAAACAAAATGAGAGAGTCTTATCGGTGAAAACCCACACGGCCACTGTAAGGCGACGGTGAGCTGAGTAACTGAAAATGAGAGAGTCTTGTTAGTGAAAACTCACAAAGAGCACTACAAGTCGACGATAAGAAGAGAAATGAGAGAGGTTAGTCGGTGAAAACCCGCAAAGGGCGCCACTAATCGAAAAGGATAATGGATCACTGATATGGACACAGTCCGGGGCAATATTTGTCAATCTCGAGGTGATAGTTGTGATGAATTTCTTAGAGTCGGACGGTTTACACCGATGAGGCATCCAGTTCAAAGGGCATGTCATGTTCATTTAAGTCCGCATGCACTCCAGATAAGTCCTTCTTTCCTTTCCCCAAAAGGGACACCTCTTGTTTAAATTCATTGTCCATTCTGTCGTTTATTTTTCTTTTGGATCCCTTTCGGTCTAACTCTGTCCCGAAACTAAGGAAAATAAAAGATGGCAATACTGATTTACAGGTCTCTCAGCTGACATGGTTCAATATGCAAAAGGCACCCAGCCTCGTCAGGGGCATCGAGTCGATCCCGACCGGCCACAATGGCTGATGATTCAAACTCAAAACCTTGAAAGGAGGAACTCAAAATGAAGTGCCTATAAAGGCGATTGAAGTTGAAAGGTTGAGCCCCGCGTGGCTAACCATCTTGGCAAGTTTTGAAAAGCCGAAATATTCCAAATGACCTAAACTTACAGTTCGAAGAAAAGTCAGGAATGAAAAGTCAATAAAGGCGAAATAAAGTTGGAAAGGTTAGGTCCCACACAACTAACCGTCGCAGCAGAATTTGAGGGGCCAAAAATCCTCCCCAATACTCTAGAAATCCACAAGAAAAAGCAAGTGAAAAGCCTACAAAGGTAAAATAAAATGTTGGATCCCACGTGACCGATCGCCATGGTGAAATCTGGAAAGCCAAGGCCCCCGGGATTAGAGATGAAACCCAATCCTTAGCAGGAAAACAAGCAAGCAAGTGGTTGAGATCTTCATCAAAAGAACTGAGATCAAGCAGTTGAAAATCAAGGCCGCAAAACCAACCACCATTTCAAACTAACAAATTGTTCTTTGTTTGAAAATAGGAAACAAGTGCAAAAGAAACCATGCAAAAAGCAGGTGCAATCAAAAGGAATTGCGCAAGAGCTAGAAGGAACTCTGCAGCATTGACTCCAAAGAAACGGAAGTTTCCTCCAAAAATCTTTTCCCGCATGCCAAAAAAAAAAAAAAAAGTAAAATAAAATAATTAAAAAAGATAGAGATAAAAAGAAAAGAAAAAAGAAAAAGAAGAAATGAAGTTGAATATGATGCAATCCTAAAGTAGCATAGGGTCCTCAATCCCTAGCCAGACATTTTCCAACCAAGGATATCCCAGTCCTCAGTTGATGCCAACATAGGGTCCCACACCCAAGCAGACACCGGCATAACCTGGTGATCTCTTCTTTTTATGAAAACAGCATAACCTGTTGATCACTCTCTTTTCCCCAAGCAAACAACATAACCTGTTGACCTTTCCAGACACCGGCATAACCTGGTGATCTTCCTGACAATAGCATAACCTGTTGATCATTTCCAGACACTGGCATAACCCAGTGATCTCTTCCCCAGGAAACAGCATAACTTTTTGACCTTTCCAAACACCGACATAACCTGGTGATCTTTTTCGGACAACAGCATAACCTGTTGATCACTCCCTTTTCCCCATGCAACAGCATAACCTGTTGATCACTCCCTTTTCCCCAGGCAACAACATAACCTGTTGACCTCTCCAGACACCAGCATAACCTGGTGATCTTCCTGACAACAACATAACCTAATGATCATCTTCAGACACTGCCATAACCCAGTGATCTCTTTTTCAGGCAACAACATGACATGTTGACCTTTCTAGACACCAGCACAACCTGGTGATCTTTTCTTCTCCAGACACTGGCATAACCCAGTGTTCTCTTTTCCCCAGGCAACAACATAGCCTGTTGACCTTTCCAGACACCGGCATAACCCGTTGATCTTCCCCCAGACACCAACATAACCTGGCTATCTCTTTTTTGACAACAACATAACCTGTTGATCCTTCCCCAGACACCAGCATAACCTGGTGATCTCTTCTTGATGACAGCATAACCTGTCTATCTTTTCCAACATAGGGTCTCCAATCCCTAGTTGATTTCACCTTTTCAGCATAGGTTATCCACCCCTAGTCTGCATTCACTCCGGGTACACAGTTCCCAGCTTCTTATTTCTTTCAATAATAAAATAGCATAGATTTTATTACAATAACTCACAAAATTTTCCTAGTGAAAACTGGGGCAAAAATTTTCGTTTGTTTGTTTTGATTTTGTGCAGATTACGTTTCTAGAACATTGAAACTCGAGACGACCAAAAGAAGAAGTTTCGATCCGAAATAACAAAACAAAAAGAAGAAAGAGAAGATTGAATCCAAAAGTGCACAAACGGGGAAGATGTGGACTATTCAGGACGAGATTGAAGTCATCCGTCCAGTATATCCCACTTTGATCCGAGGAACGATAAGACAAAATAAGAATCTGCGATTAACAAGCACCAGGATCTAGGTCATAGTCAGCAAAAGATCAAGACTCAAGACCAAGTCCTAGATATGAATCTTGTAATTTAGCAGCTGATAGGTTTTAGTTAGTCCTTCGTTTTGTACTTAGGTGTAATAAGGAGATCAGCAGCAGTAATGGAAGCAACCACAGTGAAACCACAGTTACTCGGTAGTCCGTACTACCAAAACTTCTAGAACTACAATGACCTGATTCGTTTATAGCCAAGGATATGTAGGCAACTTCTGAAGCAGGGTTCGGTCAAACTTTTCAAAAACGCTTCACAATGGAGTATGTGAATGGGTAATGTCGTTTATGACTGCTCACTTTGTCTTTTCTCGAAAACTCTTCGCGTTTTTGAGCAAAGAGGGGCAGCTGTGAGCACGTGATTTTTCACCTACTAAATACTCCTACAAAATTCGATAAATAAATTAATTTCATAGATTTTTGTTGAATTTCAGTATTTATTTGTGAATTATTTGCATTACATGGGCATAGTTCATCTTTTAAAAATTTATAAAGTGATAAATATTCATAAACATTTTAAAACTTTCATTATTTGACACAATTGATTTTTTGATAATTAGTTGCATAATTTAATAATTTTTTCTAAGAAAATTAAGAAATTGGTTCTTTAAATAATTATGGGTACTAAACTAATGGTTTTACTATTAATGAACTCATTAATTAACATATAATTAAATGAAGTTAGTTTAAGACTAATTAGTTCATTATTAGAGTTTATTTCGTCGATTAATTAACCTAAGTATTAAAAAAGGGGACTAAAATCGGACCTCGGCCAGATTACCCAAGCCCAAGTCTTATTTTTCCACTACCCAATTCTTATTTTTCCACTACCCAAACATATCCAGCCCAAGCCTCCTCACACCCGTCCAAACCCCTCTTCCTAAACGACCCCGTTTTGTTTAATGAAATGATCCCAGTCGTTGATCTATTTTGATCTAACGGCTGGGAACTCAAGAGTCTTTTAATATTTAAGAGTCCTAAGCTACCCTCATACCCCCCCATTTCACCCTAATCCTAATACCCACACACACCATCTCTCTCATCTGTCTCTCTAACCCCTCACAGCCCCGCCGTCCCCAACCTTGCTCCGCCGACCTGAAATCGCCCACCGGCGGCAGAGCTCCACCAAATAGCCCCAAAATTTAACCATACAACCCTCTCCTCATCCTCAACCACCTCCCGTCCTTAGTTTTCCCCAAAAACCATCTGATTCCAACTATATTTCAAATCTGAGAATCCGAAAACCCTAATCCCTCCTCTTTTGACACCATCACCCTCTTTCCACCTTCGTTATCCTTTCTCTAATCCGCTTAACCCTATCAGTCATGATACCTTGCACTAATTCGTGCAAGGTTAGCGAATCAACCATGAATCATCTGATTTCTCTTATCCATCAAATCGGAGCATGCATGAAGATTTCTCAGAATTTCGTCACAAGTATTCGATGTTAAGACATAAAATGTAGTGACCTATGGACATTGGATCTTAGTCGATGGATTTTTCTCGTCAACGGTTGATTCTATTCCTCACACGCTCAGGTAAAACTCCTTCATCGATTCTCCCTCTATTCTTTCTAATTTCACCTGATTATGCTCACATTATCAACTCATCATCATATTCCACTCACTAGTTTAAATCAGCTGAAAACCCTAAGGCATTGAATGCCACTATAAATAAGAGTTTCAATGTTCTCACCTAACAGACCTAACACAACGTAATACAAGTATACAATAGCAATACATATTCAATTCACCAAAAAAAACTAGGTTTGTAATTGGTTCTTCAATTTTTTCCCTCTTTCCGGTTCCGAGTTGTATCCAATGGTCATCGTCTAAGTATTTGATTCCTAAAATGCTAAAAAAAATATTCGTTTGGTTTGCTGCTCAAAGAGAGGTCAGTGTACTTTGACCCTTCCTCTTTTTAATTGTTTAAACTCAAAATCATCTCTACACCGTTATTCTCTATTGTTTGTTTCTATCTATGATGTATTAATGTATATTCAAAATCATGCTTCAGGTATGAACCAAATGTTCCCTTAATAATCTGAAACTAAACCGATATTAATCGATCACCCTTGTAACCTAATGATATGTCTCTAACTTGAAATTAAACCAATAGTAATCGATCACCCTTATAAGAATTTAGTTATCATACTTTAGTATGGTGAGACTTAAATACTATAGATGTATCTTAATTAGGTTCTATAACTTAAGCTAAATGTGAAGCAACTTCAGAATACACAAAGGGAAAGTATAGGGGTCCAATTATTTTAGAGCATGTTTATGTAGTAGTATCAAGACCTAATCACACAATCATGAGATTTAACAGGATCACAGCAGCATGTTAGAAAGGATATCAAAATGATGTGAGCATGATATACCCAATCTAGGAGTGGAAGCCCTGTCTTTGTTTTTAATGATTTATATTCACTTAAGCTAGTTTATCAGATGAACCATACCAGTAACACAGAAAAGAAATTAATATAGCATACACGAGAGTCACAATAATCCATAAAGGAAGTGTGGAGTTCATGGAATCATTGATGTTTTTGTTAATCATATAATTATAGCAATACAGAGACCACCCAAAGATATGTTCATTAAGACTTCAAGGAGATAATTAATCAGTAAATGATTCTGATTTTCAGATTATGAAAGAAGCCTATAACTCTAGAGTTTAGTTGATCAGTTTTGGACTAATGGAAAACACATAGAAGATAATTAACTATTCACATACAATAAATAGAGTTAATTAACAAGAAACAACAAAACATGCATGCTTTCAATTAGATGATTAAAAGAGACAAAAGGTCGAGGATCACTGACCTTCTTTGGAGCAGCAAACCAAATGGAAGTCTTTCTTATCTATTAAAAATCAGGATCTCAAACTTCGACCGGTGTAAAGCTCAAAATCCTGAAAGAAAAATCAAAACAAGTTAGAAACCATAGTGTGATTTTTGCCACACAAAACTTAAAGTGTAGTGAATCATTGTAGTTGGATTGATGTTTTCTGCTTATTAGGAGATTTTTCATGCTTTAAGTTGGAGCATTGAAGGCTCCTTTTTATAGTGGCACTCAATGTCCTTAGGGTACAACAAAATTCAAATGGTAGTGAAGAGTGACAGAGGGGTGATGATGTGAGCATAATCGGGTGAAATCAGAGAAGATAAAGGTTTACCTAAGGTGAAAAAGTTATCTGTTGAAGGAAAATCCACCTAATATAAAAGTCCTAATGTCTAAAGGTTTCTTTTTTTTACCTATAGACGAAGAATGATCATGATAACACTAGAAATGGCCATGCATGCCACAAATTTGGTAAAGCCTAGAAGGATTTCTGAAGACTTGACATTGCACCGTTGGGTCTAGGGTTTTGGATTGAGGATTTTGAATCTCGATAATGAAGCGGGCAAAGAGCTAACGAGAATCATGGATAGGGAGGACAAAGATGATGATTTTATGTCATGATTCATGACCTTTCACGAATTGGTGCTTGGTTTTGTCGCTGATTTGGTCTGTGAATTGAGAGAACAGAGAACGGAAGGGGAAAGGGGAGTGGCCAAGTCAGTAGGTAAATGATTTAGGGTTTGGGGAGATTGGGCTGTTTTCTAAGGGTTAAAGCGGGGGATGTAATCTGGGTAGTTGGATCTTTAGACCAACGACCCTGATAAATAAGGGATTAAATAATTAAAACGATATAATATGACAATCGTTGGATTATTAGATTTGGACAGTTGAGATTAAATCTGATTAGGTAATGAAATTAAAGTTAAATTGAGATAAAAACACGGGTCGTTGATCTGAAGGATGTACGACTTAGATTGATCAAGTTTCTTTTATGAGTGATGTGAAATGGGTAACATGGTGCGAGTTTATTGGCTCAATGAAAGTGGCCCGGATTTCCACGTTGGAATGGAGGGATGGAACTGGACCGGTTCAAATGGTTTGGGCCATTGCTTTTCGGCTTAAATTAATTTAACAAATAGTCACCATGTATTTGATTGTGCAATTGAAATTGTTACCTTTTAGTCTTTAACCTTTTAAAAATTAATTTAAAGGAACTTAATTAATTTCAATAAAATGTAACAAAAATTATAATCATCAAATACAATATTAGTTATTTTAATTAACTAATTAATTACCTAATATCTTATTTTCCTATTTACTACACTATTTCCATACTTGTTTTGAAATGGTGAGTTATTTTTGTTACGAAAATTTCGAAATAAATTTTTAAAATTAATTATAAACCTATGCAATGAATATGAGTGTTGTTTTAGTAGTTTCGAAATAATATGACAGATACATTTATAATTACATAATCACTAATTATTTATTAACGCCACTAATTATTTAATCTTATAAAAATAGGTATTAATAATTATAATGTATATTTAACATATTTATTGAAAATTAACAGGTATAAATAAATAAAATTTTAAAAGAAGTGTCAAAATTGGTAGCCAACAATTGCCCCTTTTTGATCGAAGATGATAAAAGAGTTTTCGAGCAAAGAAACCGAACCAAGACCAATTTTGTCCCTATTTTAGGCATCATTGCAAGGATGTCATGTTGGTTTAAGGAAGATTATGAGTTGTGGAATTAAGGAAGGAGTTAAGGAAGATTCCGAGAGAGTTTTGGAGAATCAGGGCCAAATTCTAGTTTTGAATTGCTTACATACCTCGGCTTAACCAGGATTAAGCCTCAGGTTGTTCTAGAATGATGATTTGGAGGAGGCGATGCTTGCATGAATTGCCCCAGTATCGTATTATGACGATATTGCGAGACGAAAGATTTTGGTACACATGATAGCTCTGAATTATAGCTTGATTTGAAAGATTTGATGAATTAGAGTTCTACTGATTGAATTTGAGTTTGAGTTTTGATCCTTTGCCCACTAATGAGTTCGTTGTTCCTCATAGCATTGTAGCTTGGTTTGCTGCTTAGAAGAAGTGCAAAACAAAATATACACATACTAATATATCGTAATGCAGATATGTTAAAATGTGATATATATTATGTAGGAATGATGATGACTAACTGTCGGCTAGCCGTTATTTGGGATCGAGACAACGTGATACTTGATTTTGACTTGATTGTTAGTCGTGTTATGTACTGTTCCGCAACCATCGGAGCATTAAGTCTCCTTACATTGGGAGTATCTCCGCACGATGGGAGTAGTTGACTTGTAATGTAGAATGTATCTTCACATGATAGGAATTTTTCCACGCAATGGGAGTAGTGGACTTGAAATTTAAAATGTATCTTCGTGTAATAGGGAGTTTCTGACTTGAAATGTAAATTATCTAAACAAGATGGGAGTAGTTGCATCGAAATATAAAGTATCTCCGCATGATGGGAGTTTCTGAATTTGAAAATGTATGATGCCTGTAAGCTGCATGAGCGAAACGTCAAAATATTCGAGATAAATAAAGTAATAAGAAGCATGCACAAGAGGTTCTCTTGACTGCAAACTAATCACGAACGTCGATCGGCAGAACGTAAGGCATGATCAGACGACTATCTACTTGTAATCTCCGATATGGCGAAGTGGCGGTGGGTAACTCTCCCATTAGCGAAGTGAACAATTTGCTATATAGGGCTTTGGTTGGCAAAACCGATGGGTCAATTTGTACAGCGTTCTCCAATTGATTAAGCTGACAGTTTGCTATATACATGGCTCTGGTTGGCGGGGTCAACGACTCGCTTTGAACAAAGTGCTCCATTTGGTTGAGCAGACGATTTGCTATTTACAATATGCTTCGATAGTATCAGTGCCTTGGTTCCAAAATACATGAAAAGGATTTGAGAGTTAGTCTTCAGTAATATGAGGAAAAATTTAAATAATGAAAGAGAGATGATAGTTATCAGAGAGTAGCAGATCCTTCTTTGCTCCAGCGTGCCCTAGCGTTTCTTTGTATCATGTCGGTCCTTCGTTCAAAAAAAATTCTTAGTAGGTGGTGTTGGTTTGTGTTGACTGTAGTCCTGGCTTTGCCCCCAGCCTGGTTTACGCCATGAAGTTTGGTAGGTGGCATAATAGTTATTTTTAATAAAACATTTTGAAAATCATCAATTTTTATGGCAGATGCTGGCATTCTGAATTATGACATGTTTAGAAAGTTCCCTAGATGTAAACGTTGTCTCTAGAGAACTATGTCCCATTGATATTGATTCTCGAAAATGCCCCTGATGAGGTAGCTTCTTGTCGTAGTGATCGCGTCCTAATATAAAACAAAATGTTCTAGATGTTTTCCTAGGTTTATGACCGAACCTTTTCAGGTTGCCTACATATTTGAAATGGAATCAGGTCTGATTTTTGTTCATGGGCAATATGAAGAAATTATGATGATGATCGAGCCTGACTCAGGTAGCCTACGTATCTAATAGAATCAGGTCAAATTGTAGTACTATTGCAATAGATGCAAAATGATAGGAAATTGAAAAATTAAATGACTGAGGATGACTCAGACTACCTACGTATCCAAATGGAATCAGGCCAGAACGTAGTTCAATTACAATAGATATCTGAATCTGATAAGGATGGCCTACGTATTCCTATCGAGGGAAATCAAGTCATGGCATAGATCTGAATACATACAAAATGATATTTGTATTTTCTATTACAAAATAAGAATGGGGGAGAGACTTGAACCTACATGGGTTACCTCGTATCTCGTTGTGGGAAGTCAGGTTGGGTGTAGTTCTATTACAACAAAAACCTAACACTATTGTCTTCAAATGTAGTATCTCTTGATTGCATCTGAATTGATACGATTCATGCTGACTCTTCCAACTATTTCTGCTAAGATCTGAGCTCCTCCCGACAATACTCAGTGGACCATGTAAGGACCTTACCAATTTGGCGCAAACTTTCCCTTGGCTTCTTCTTGATTAGGGAGTACCTTCTTAAATGGACATGGTTTCACCCTCTTTTTGAATGCACTGGCTAATTTATTTTGATACAGTTAACTATGGCATACTGCGTCTATTCTCTTCTTATCAATGAGCATGAGTTTCTCCCACCTGACATGTATCCATTATGCGTCGTCTAACTTGGCTTCTTGAATGACCCTCAAGGATGGTATCTGGACCTCTCTAGGTATCACATCTTCGGTGCCATATTCTAACATGTATGGCACTACCCCAACTGATGTTCTCACGATGGTCCGATAACTTAACAAGGCAAAGGATAATTTTTCATGTCATTGCATGTGGTTATCCACTATCTTTCGGAAGATCCTTTTGGTATTTTTGTTGGATGCTTCAACTGCCCATTTATTTATGGCCTGTAGGCTGTGGAGTTACAATGGACAATTATGATTTTCTCACAAATCTCCCGCATGAGATCACCATCGATATTGGATCCATTGTCAGTGATGAATGTTTCAGGTATCCCAAATTGGCAGACTATGTTGTTACGAACAAAATCTGCCACTACTTTCTTTCTGATGGCCTTGTATGTAGAAGCTTCGACCCATTTGGTGAAGTGGTCAATGGCAACCTAGATGAATTTTTTTTATTTTGGTGCGACATGCTCTATAGGTTCGATTATGTCCATGCCCCAAGGGGAGAACGACCAAGGTGAACCCATTACATTCATCTCATTTGGTGGAGCCATGATGAAATCCCCGTGGATCTGGCACTGGTGACACTTCTGTACGTAGCGAATGCCATCGCTCTCCATGGTCATCCAAAGGTATCCAGCTATTAATATCTTCTTGGCTAAGGTGAAGCCGTTCATGTGAGGTCCACATGTCCCTACATGTACTTCTTCTAGCAATTTGGTTGCTTCAGTATCATCTACACATCTTAACAAACCTAAGTTCGGGGTTCTCCTATACAAGACATCCCTGTTGAGGAAAAAGTGATTCGCTAGCCTTCTGAGCACTAGCTTCTGACCATTGGTGGCATTGTCTGGGTACTCTTTTGTTTCTAAAAACCTCTTGATGTCGTAGTACCATAGCTAACCATCCAGCTCTTCATCTACATGGAAGCAGTACGCATGCTGACCCCCGACCTCTATCTCAATATGATCGATGTAATTCTTATCTGGATGCTAGATCATGGATGAAAAAGTTACAAAAGCATCGACAAATTCATTACGGATTCTGCGAATGCGTTTGAACTCGATCTTGGTCAAATTCTTGCACAACTCCTTTACTTAATGCAATGTATGGAAGGATCTTGACGTTCTTGGTAGTCCATTCTCCTTGTACTTGATGTATCAATAGATCAGATTCTCCTATGACTAAAGGCTCCTTGATGTTCATGTCGACTGCCATCCTAATCTCGAGGACTTCGTACTAGGCCATATTAATTGTGCAGGGGAACCTTGTCTTTGATGATGCAGGGTAATGATGTCCTGATTCTAAAGTTAAGATTACCCTAATTCGAACTCCTTTGAAATTTTCTGTTCCGTCGAAAAGCATTCTCTATCATAGGTATGACTTTGCGATGTCTTCTCCGACGAACAACACTTTTTCATCTAGAAAGTATGTAGTGAGCGGCTCATAATCCTTGTCAATTAGGTTCTCTTCAAGGTGTTCAGCTAAGGCTTTTCCTTTGATATCCTTCTATGTTACGTACACAATGTCGAACTCGATGAGAAGAATCTGCCATTTGGATTTCCTTTAGGCATCAGCTTCTGAAAGATGTACTTGAGAGAGTTGAGCCGTGATATCAGATGTTTGGTGTATGCCGCCATATAGTGCCTCAACTTCTGGGTAATCCAAGTCAAAGTGCAACAGGTTTGTTCTATCAAAGTGTATTTGGCTTCACGTGGTGTAAACTTCTTGCTCAAGAAGTAGATAGACTGCTCTTTCCTTCTGGTCTTATCGTGTTGTTCCAACATGCATCCAATTGCATTGTCCAAACTAAGAAAAATATAATAAGAATAGATCTTTGAGATAGGAAGGAACCAACACTAGTGGATTCGATAAATACTCATTGATCTTCTTGAAAGTTTTCTAACACTCTTCTGTCCATTTTGTAGCAGAATCCTTTTTAGCGGCTTAAAGATAGGCTCATAAATTACTGTAGATGGAGCTATGAATCTTCTGATGTAATTTTACCTGACAAGCAAACTCATCACATCCTTGTTTCTCTTGGGCGGTAGTAGGTCTTGAATGGCTTTAGTCTTTGAAGCATCCAATTCTATCCCTTTCTTGCTCATGATGAAACCTAACAATTTCCCCGTGGGGATTTTGAAATCGTATTTTTTGGGGTTCAACTTAAGACTGTACCTCCACAAACATTCAAAAAACATTTTGAGGTCCTCCAAATTCTCTACACTCTTTCGAGATTTTATAATGACGTCGTCCACATATACCTCGATCTCTTTTTGGATCAAGTCGTGAAAGAGGGTCATCACATGTAAGCAACACATGCGTTCCTGAAGCTAAACAACATGACTCCATAGCAATAAACTCGCCAAGATATAGTGAATGCTATCTTTCCGCGTCTTCTTCATGCATAAGAATCTGATGGTACCCAGCAAAACAATCCACAAATAATTGTAGCTCGTGCTTTTCACAATAGTCGATGAAGATAAGAATGTTTGGTAAATGGAAATCGTCTTTTGGATTAGCCTTGTTAATATCTCAATATTCCACATATATCGTAATCTTCCCATCCTTCGTTGTCACTGGTATGATTTTTTCCAACCATGTGGGATACTTGGTGACCCTCTCCATGTTTTCCTCTATCTGCTTGGTCACTTCATCTTTTATCCTCAAACTCAAATTCGGCTTGATCTTTCTGGGTTTTTGTTGGACTAGCAGTCTGGCACGATCGGTTAGCAACAAA
Organism: Nicotiana paniculata; assembly: GCA_005239505.1. Classification (NCBI taxonomy): domain Eukaryota; kingdom Viridiplantae; phylum Streptophyta; class Magnoliopsida; order Solanales; family Solanaceae; genus Nicotiana; species Nicotiana paniculata. The sequence goes on from ML355300.1 coordinate 33,441, forward strand.
TGTAAAATGATGTTGATACTCAATCTGAATGTGTCGTCATATGACCAAGTGAATACGTCGATGTATTTTTGGAGGAGCTCGACCAGTTTGTGTTTTTGCTTTCCTTCAAAATGGATGCTAATTCAAGTTTCTTTCACATCTTATTCGCTTCCCAAGTTGATTACTTTTGTCTTTTTAATGTTAGACTTTTTTTGTCTTTCCAACTACTCGATCTCTTATGGGATATTATGTGGCATCATGCTTTCGTCGTACTCCACGTAGTCTTGATCACTTTGCTTGTGGTTTTCATTACATGTTATAATCACATAATGCGTTTTTTATGGTTTTGATTACTGAAAAGGAAAATTAAGTATAAACGAAGTGATAAATAAGTTTGCAATAATTTCAAGAAAGCAATTCTTTCATTTCATAAAAAGGAATGTCTAAGCGCACAAGAATGGTTCAAAAAAAAGAATGGCTCCACTTTTAATCAGTGACTCAATTTCATTCTTCAGTTTGAAGCAATCCCCAGTATCATGTCTCGATACGCCTGAATGGTAGACGCGCTATTTTGTTGCATCAAAATAATTTGAAGGGTGTTCAGGAATCCTTCCTTCTACAAGATATATCAATACCTCCCTTCTCAACCTTTCAAACAATTGAGCCAAAGGTTCAACAATGTGGTTATAGTTTTGGGACCTTTCTTTTTGAAATTTGGGCGAGGTTGGGGTGCATAGGTGGGTCGATATTGATGAGTGTGGTATGAAATAGTGCGTATAGTCGTGGTGGATTTGGATTTATATGGGCGCGAGGTGGGTTATATTGAGGTAGGAGGTTATAGTATGGCTGCATGTTGTATACTGGATCATAAGTAGGTGGGTGGGGGGAATCGGTTTTTGGAGAATAAGAGTTGTTTCCATGGGGTGAATTGTACTAGTGATAGGGAATGATTGTTGATACCTCTTCTTTCCACTGCTTATCGAATAGGATTGAATTGCTTTGCTAGTTTCTTGCAATACGGCCATAGGTTGTATCTTGCTAGACTTGATGCCTTTCTCTAAAGTCTCCCATTTTAACAAGTTCGGGGAACTTCTTCACCATCACGCCTACCATCTTTTCAAAGTAGATTCCTTATTGGGCCCTAATTAAATATTTAGTCAACTCATTGTCATCTAACGGGGGCAGGGTCCTGGCAGCCTCTGACTCCAACGATGGGCGTACTTTTGAAATGATTCTGATAGCTTCTTCTGCAAATTTACCAAGGCAAACCTATCTGGAGTAATTTATGTCTTAAACCGAAAATAGTTCATGAAGTCTTCTGCCATATCCCACTATTCTTTTTAGTTTATGGGATCCTGGCGGGTGTACCAACTGAGTGCTTCTCCTGTCAAGCTTCTTATAAATAGATTCATCCTTAACTTCTCATTCCTTCCTACTTCAACAGGCTTATCGCAGTAGGCTCTCAAATGTGCATCTAGATCACCTGTCCTATTAAAGATGTCAAATTTCCGAGGCTTTTATCGTACCGGCATGTCCACATTAAGGTGTATGCACATATCCTTGTCTTGCCTCTCGATCCTTCGATCCACCAAAAGGTTCTTCATTTGTTTTCTCAAAGCTTGTAAGTATTCAGATACCAACTCTTCCCTGGATAATTTTCTTCCCTCTCAATTTCAGCATAATGATCAACTTAATTAGGCAACCTGACCGTGACGGGCGCTATGAAAGTGGATTTTTAAATGGCATATATGGGTGGAACATATCGCTCGTGTCTAGTGGTATGTTACTGGCAAAGGTGATTCCATCACGAGTAGGGGTATGAACTGTGTTGGTAGTTACTGTTGGGTTTCGCCGTATCTGAACACAATTTGGTAAAAGGGTATGTATGGGATGATTTGGTGGGTTCGCAAGGGTTAATACCTAGGTTGTAGTGACTGAAGTTGGGGTATTATTTACTTGGCGGGTAGTGGAAGGAAAGGGACGGGTAATCGAATCTAAAGAAGGAAACCGGGTGGTTGTGGGAGCGTCGTCACGGCCAGATGCTCCGTTCCGAATGTGTTGCAATTCCTCTCTCACTGATTCAATCTCTTGTTCCATCCTAGCAACATGTTCGTCATTCCAAATATCATTCTTTTCTACCAATTTCCCTAGGCTATCAACTTATACCAAAGTGTGTCCGACCGGGTCATCTGTCACATACATCTTTCCTTTTGATGTCAATTTGTATGGTGGTTCACCCAGCTTTTCAGGTCAACACAAACCAATAATGTAATGCGAGAAAAGAAATTAAAAAGAAGAATATAAGTTAGTTTCATTGTTTGCACAAATATGAGAACATAGAGCAATTGCTTCACATATTCAAGTAAGCGCGTTTCCTAATGTGCGAGTACCTATCTTTGCCAGAGGTGGGCCTACTTCGCAATATTTGACAAACAATTAGATTTGACATATTTTGATCCGAACAAACTTTGGTTTTCATTAATAACATTTGGATTGTAATAGGCGGAAGCAAGAATTACAACATTATTTTTCCAACATCCATAAGATTACATGGGCTTACAGCTTGTTCTTAGGGAAATGAAAGGGTACGTGATAAAAGATGCAGGATAGGGAAAGTGGGAAATCAAATAGCCATTGGTAGTCATCCCCGAAATCATCTCCCATATCATCATCTTCTTCCGGTTCCACTTCTAGGTCTTCTTCAAATTCTTCTTCTTCATCATCATTGAACTTAAGATCTTCTTTAGGATCTTCTTCTGGTTTATCTCGGATTCAATTTGTGTACACTCGACGTCTCGATCATCGTCTTCTGGAGGTAGTAGCATATAATCAACTGATCCTGGAACGACTTGGCAATGCATGGAGGTAGTCATAAGGTAGTGAGGCAAGATCTCATGATATATTTGTAAGGCTGCTGCTGCATCATCCAACTAGGCCACTTCTTCTTTTCTTGGTCGTCCCATCTCATCCTCTTCATTAATCCACACATGGTATTCTGGAGTGCACCACGAATTCTGACTCATCGTCTTTCTAATTAAATCATTACACTCATCCTGAAGTATCCTTACCCTTGGGATTGGTGTGATGACCCAAAGGGTCATCTTATGAACTAAAACCTTAATCCGAGCTCGTTAGTCTTAAAAGCCGCATTTTCATTCACCTCGATTTGCGTACATAGTCCGGACGTAAATCTGGAAAGCCTTATGTGAAAATATATGAAATGATAATTTTTGAGATTTAAAAATGAATTCTAGTTGACTTTGGTCAATGTTTTGAGCAGTCGAACCCGGACCCATATTTCGACGGTCCCGATGGGTCTGTAATAAAATATGGGATCTAGGCGTATGCCCGGAATCCAATTACGAGGTCCCTAGCACGAGAGATGAATTTTTGATGAAAATTATTAGACTGAAGTTTCAAGGAATAAATAAATAAATTAATGTTTGAACTCGTTGGTATCGAGCCCGGTACAGGTCTATTATAACGTATATGCCATGTCTATGAAATTTGATGGAAATCAGAGTTTGTCTGATGTGATCCGGACGTCAGGTTGAGAAGATAGTAATAAATCGGAGTTTATTTGATGTTATCCTAACTTTGCTGCTTTTCAGATGACTAGTTTTGTCAAGAAATGGTGGAGGGATTATCTATTGACAGGACCAACTGGGTCACCTGCTCTTACTTGGGATCAGCTTTCACACCTCTTCTTGGAGAAGTTTCTACATATTTCTACTAGAGAGGAGCGCCGCCGTCAGTTTGAGCGTCTCCAGCAGGGCAGCATGAGTGTTACGTAGTATGAGACCCGTTTCGTGGATTTTGCCTGTCATGCTACTCTTTTTCTACCCGCAGAGAGGGAGAGGGTTAGGAGATTTATTGAGGCTCTTGCTCAGCCTATCAGATTAAAAATGGCTAAGGAGACAGGGAGCGAGATTTCTTTCCAGGATGTGGCCAATGTGTCCCGGCGAGTTGAGGTGGTTCTTGGATTGGGAGGTCAGGGGTCAAACAAGAAACCTCTCCATTCCGGTGGATTCAGCGGTGCCTCATCTGGAGGCGGGGGTACTTTTAGTAGAGGCCATCCTTCCAGCCCATTCAATTCAGCATTTTAGGCATCCCATGGTGCCCCAGGTGGTCGTGGCCCTTACATGATTTATTCTGATCCGCCAAATCCTATCAGTGCACCTCCTCTTCAGAGTTTTCAGGGTGGTTATACAGGTCGACAGGGTCAGTTTTCCGGCCAGCAGTCTCAGAAGCCGAAGTCTTGTTATACTTGTTGTGGCCCAAGGCACATTCCTAGATATTTTCCTCGAGTATCGGGTAGTTCTCAGTATCAGGGTTCTCGTGCTATAGTTCCGACACCAGCTGCCGCACCACCTACCCAGCCAGCCAGGGGTAGGGGTCAAATAGCCAGAGGTAAGGGCCAGATTGTTAGAGGCGGAGGCCAGCCCGCTAGAGGTGGAGGTCCGCCTGTCAGAGGTCATTCTAGAGACATGGTTCAGGGTGGTGGGGCCCAGCCCCGATTGTATGCATTTTTGGCCAGACCTAAGGCGGAGTCCTCCGATATTGTTTTCACAAGTACCATTTCAGTTTGCAATAGAGATGCTTCAGTTCTGTTTGATTAGGGGTCTACTTACTCTTATGTGTCATCTTACTTTGCTTCATATTTGGTTGTGCCCCGTGATTCCTTGAGCGCCCCTATATATGTTTCCACGCCCGTGGGGGATGTTATTATTGTAGATCATGTATATCGCTCGTGTGTGGTCATTATTTGGAGTCTGGAGAACAATGTAGACCTTTTGGTTCTTGATATGGTTGATTTCGATGTCATATCTGGCATGGATTGGCTATCACCTTATTACGCCATCTTGGACTGTCACGCCAAGACATTGACATTAGCCTTGCCGGGGCTGCCTCGATTGGAGTGGATAGGGACTCCTAGTTATTCCTCCAGTAGGGTTATTTCTTATATGAAGGCTAGGCGTATGGTCGAGAAGGGGTGTTTGTCCTATTTGGCTCATGTTCATGATTCTAGTGTTGAAGTTTCTCCTATAGACTTAGTGGTTGTCATTCACGAGTTTCCCAAACTGTTTCTTGCAGACTCGCCGGGGATGCCACCCGACAGGGATATTGATTTTTGCATAGATGTGGCTCCGAGCCTCAGCCCATTTCTATTCCTCCATATCGGATGCCCCTCCCCCAGAATTGAAAGAATTGAAGGAACAACAACAAGATTTTCTTGATAAGGGCTTTATTAGACCTAGTGTCTCGCCTTGGGGTGCACTGGCTTTGTTCGTGAAGAAGAAGGATGGATCGATAAGGATGTGTATAGTTGACCCGCAGTTGAACAAATTCACTATCAAGAACAAGTATCTGTTGCCGAGGATTGATGATTTGTTTGATCAGCTTCAGGGTGCCAAGGTGTTTTCAAAGATCGATTTGAGGTCGGGCTACCATCAATTGAATATTAGGGCATCTGATGTCCCTAAGACAGCTTTTCGGACGAAGTATGGGCACTCTGAATTTTCGGTGATGTCTTTTGGCTTGACTAATGCCCCAGTAACATTTATGGACTCCTTATCAGTAACATTTATTGATGACATTCAAATATACTCCCGTAGTTGGGAGGAGCATGAGCAGCACCTCCGGATAGCGCTTCAGATTTTGAGGGACAGTCGGCTATATGCTAAATTTACAAAGTGTGAGTTTTGGTTTGATTTAGTCGCCTTCTTTGTTCATGTCGTATCAGCGGAGTGTATTCAGGTAGATCCTAAGAATATTGAGGAAGTCAAGAACTATCCTAGACCCACTCAGCCACAGAGATCAAGAGCTTCTTGGGTTTGGCGGGTTATTACCGTTGGTTTGTGGAGGGGTTTTCATCTATAGCAGCCCAGATGACTAAGTTGACTCAAAAGGGTGCCTCATTTAGATGGTCATACGAGTGTGAGGTGAGTAGCTTAAGACAACTTTGACATCAGCACCAGTGTTGGTATTGCTATCAGATTGAGGATCTTTCACTGTAAATTGTGATGCCTCCCATGTTGGGCTCAGAGCGGTATTGATGCAGAAGGGCAGGGTGATCTCATATGCGTCTTGGCAGTTGAAGGTTCATGAGAAGAATTACCCTGTCCATGGCGTAGAACTGGAAGCCATTGTTCACGCGTTGAAGATTTGGGGGCACTATCTTTATGGCATGCCGTGTGAGGTTTTCACGGATCATCGCAGCCTACAGTATTTGTTCTAGCAAAAGGATATCAATTTTAGGCAGATGAGATGGTTAGAGCTATTGGAAAACTATGATGTCACTATATTGTATCATCCGGGAAAGGCCAATAAGGTGGCTGATGCGTTGAGTAGGAAGGCAGTGAATATGGGAAGCCTTTCTTTCATTCCAGTCGGCGAGAGGCCGCTAGATTCAGACATTCAAACTTTGGCCAATCAGTTTGTGAGGTTGGATATTTCAGAGCGTAGCCGTATTCTAGCTTTTACAGTCGCTCGGTCTTCCTTAACGGAGCGTATCATAGATCGTCAGTATGATCACCCTCACTTGATGGTCCTTAAGGACACAGTTCGAAACGGTGGTTCCAAGCAGGTTAAAATTGGAGATGACGGTGTTTTGAGGATGCATGGTCGAGTGTGTGTGCCTAATGTTTATGGGCTTCGTGAGTTGATCCTTGAGGAGGCTCACAGTTCTAAGTATTCTATTCACCCGGGTGCTGCAAAGATGTACCAGGACTTGCGACAACACTATTGGTGGAGGAGGATGAAGAAATATATAGTTGTTCATGTGGCTCGGTGCTTGAATTGTCAATAGGTGAAATATGAGCATCAGAGGCCCGGTAGTTTGCTTCAGCAGATGGAGATGCCTGAGTGGAAGTGAGAGCGAATCACTATGGACTTTGTTGTTAGACTCCCACGGACTCAGAGGAAGTTCGATGTCGTTTGGGTTATTGTGGACAGGCTGACCAAGTCAGCGCACTTCATTCCTTTGGCAAGTACTTACTCTTCGAAGAGGTTGGCATAGATTTATATTCGGGAGATTGTTCGCCTTCACGGTGTGCCCGTGTCTATCATTTATGATTGAGGTACGAAGTTTACCTCGCACTTTTGGAGGGCAGTACAACGTGAGTTGGGTACACGGGTTGAGTTAAGCATAACATTCCACCCTCGACGGACGGGCAATCCGAGCGTACTATTAAGATCTTGGAGGATATACTCCCGCGCTTGTGTTATAGATTTCAGAGGATCGTGAGACCAGTTCTTGCCGTCAGTGGAGTTTTCCTACAACAAACGCTGCCAGTCGAGCATTCAGATGGCTCCCTACGAAGCATTATATGGTTGACGGTGCAGATCGCCAGTTGGATGGTTTGAGCCAGGAGAGGCTCGGTTATTGGGTACCGGCTTAGTTCAGGAGGCCTTGGACAAGGTCAATATTATACAGGATCGACTTCGTACAGCTCAGTCCAGGTAAAAGAGTTATGCCGACTGTAAGGTTCTTGATGTAGCATTCATGGTCGGAGAGAGGGTATTACTTCGGGTATCGCCCATGAAGGGTGTTATGAGATTTGGGAAGAAGGGCAAGTTGGGCCCTAGGTATATCAGGCAATTTGAGATTCTCGAGAGAGTGGGGGAGGTAGCTTATAGACTTGGGTGGCCTCCAGGGTTATCCTCTGTTCATCCAGTATTCCATCTGTCCATGCTCCGAAAATATCATGGTGACCCATCCCACGTGTTCGATTTCAGCTCTGTCCAGTTGGACAAGGATTTGACTTATGAGGAGCCGGTAGCCATTCTAACTGGTAGGTTCATCAGTTGAGGTTAAAGAGTCACCCTTCAGTTCGAGTGCAGTGGAGAGGTCAGCCCGTTGAGGCAGCTACTTGGGAGTCCGAGTCGGACATGTAGAGTATATATCCCCACTTGTTCGCCAGTTCAGGTACTTTTCTATGTCAGTTTGAGGACGGACGTTTGTTTTAGCGGTGGGGATTGTGATGACCCAAAGGGTCATATTTAGAATTAAGACTCTATTCCGAACTCATTAGTCTTAAAAGCCGTATTTTCATTCACCTCGATTTGTGTGCGTAGTCTGGGCATGAATCCGGAAGGCCTTATGTGAAAATATATGAAATGATAATTTTTGAGATTTAAAAATAACTTTTAGTTGACTTTGGACAACTTTTTGAGCAGACAGACCTGGACTTGTGTTACGACGGTTCCGATGGGTTCGTAATAAAATATGGGATCTGAGCTTATGCCAGGAATCAAATTCTGAGGTCCTTCAAATTTAGATTGAAGTTTAAAGGAATTAAAGAAATTTATTAATGTTTGAACTCATTGGCACCGGGCCTGTATTTTGGTTTCGGAGCCCGGTACAAGTCTATTATAACATATATTCCATGACTGTGAAATTTGGTGGAAATCGGAGTTTATTTGACGTGATTCAGATATCCGGTTGAGAAGATAGTAATTTTGAAGTGTTATTTCATTGATTTTGATGCTAAATCCGTAGTTTTAGGTGTTATTTTAGAGATTTGATCGCACGAGCAACTCTGTATGATGTTGTTAGACTTGTGTGCATGTTTGGTTTGGAGCCTCGAGGGCTCGGGTGAGTTTCGGATAGGCTTCAAGATGTTTTGGACTTAGGAAATTCTAGTTTTTTTGCAGCTTCAAACACTTGATGGTTTCCTTTTCGCGTTCGTGAAGTTTCTCACGCAAAAGCAAAGTGAAAACTTGCCTGAGGGAGAAATCCTTCTTCGCGAACGCGAAGCACTTGGGGGTGGTACCCTTCGCGAACACGATCAGCCTTCCACGAACTCGATGAGTTATGGGACCTGGGGGAGGGGAGTCTCGTCTTCTACGCGAATGCAGCCACTGGGTCGCGAATGCGATGGCTATTGGGGGGGGGATGCTTTTCGCGAATGCGTGGAATCACTCACGAACGTGAAGGCCAATAGGGCCAAAGCATCGCGAACGTCATGTCCTTCACGAACGCGAAGAAGACCTGCCCAGTGATTAAAATAGAACCTAAAAATGGGAATTTTGCCATTATTTCATATTTTCAAAACCAAGAAGTCTTAGAGGTGATTTTCAAGAGAGAAGTTCTTCCCTAAAGTTTTTATAAGCGATTCTTAACTACTTTCTTCCAATTACCCATTGTTTTTCATCAATTTAAAACTAAAAATCTAGGGTTTTCATGGTAGAAATTGGGGGTTTGGGTAGAATTAAGGAATTTTGTATAATTGGAATTTAGACCTCGAATTGAGGTCGGATTTCGAAACTAATTGCATATTCAGGATCGGGGGTGAACGGGTAAATGGATTTTGGTCCAAACCTCGAGTTTGGACCAAGCGGGCCAGGGGTCAGTTTTTAACTTTTTTTAGGAAAACATAGGAAAATCATGATTATGTATTAAAGTTAATTCCTTTAGCAATAATTAATAATATTGAACAAATTATGATTAGATATGAGTGGGTTGGAGGTGAATTCTAAAGGAAAAGCCGTACTTGAGTAGTGAGTGGCCTGCGAAATAGAGGTAAGTATTGTGTCTAACCTTAGTTTGAGGGAATAGGTATTGTGTGATTACTTGCTACGTGTTTTTCTGTTGAATACGATGTTTGGTGAGGTGACGAGTACCTATACGTTGTAGTCGAGTCATAACATGCAAGTGAAAGTCCATTATTGCTAATTTGTAGTCCTAAAGCCTATTATCCATGCTTATTGTTGCTATTGAAACGTTGGGAGAATTGTATCCAGTTCCACCGAGATGGATACCATTGTGAATATTGATTCGAGGTTGATATGTTAAATTGTGAAAGTAATTACTGATGAAACATTGATTCCTTGTGAAACTTCTCCTTATCAGTTGTTATTGATTTTGTGAATGGTGAGGCAGAGTGTAAAACACAAAGGGTGATGTCGTGCATAATTTATTTATATTATGAGGAAGAGTGTAAAGCACGAAGGGTGATGCTGTGCATAATCTATTTATATTGCGAGGAGGAGTGTAAAGCACGAAGGGTGATGGCGTGCACGATTTATTTATATTGTGAGGAAGAGTGTAAAGCACGAAGGGTGATGCTGTGCATAATCTATTTATATTGCGTGGAGGAGTGTAAAGCACGAAGGGTGATGGCGTGCACGATTTATTTATATTGTGAGGAAGAGTGTAAAGCACGAAGGGTGATGTCGTGCATAATTATTTATATTGTGAGGTTTGAGAGTAAAAGCACGAAGGGTTATGCCGTGCATTTATTATTTATTATCTGGTGAAGATGAAAGTAAAAGCACGAAGGGTGATGCCGTGCAGATTTCCTTTCTATTTTAGTTGCTTAACTTGTTGTTGATCACTGCTTCTTTCTCTCTTCTCATTTTTGTTACTCCCTATGTTGAAAGTCCCCACCGCATATTCCCTTCCCATTAAGTGATGTTTTAATTCTTTATTTGTTGTTATTTCCAATAGCGTGATTATATATGTCCAGGTTTTATGTGGTGTCCTGTCCTAACCTCGTCACTACTTCGCCGAGGTTAGGCTAGGCACTTACCAGTACATGGGGCCGGTTGTACTGTTACTGCACTCTTCACTTTTTGTGCAGATCCAGGTTTAGGTCCGAGCTGAGTCCGAGTTGTAGCAGACTATTCGCACGGAGACATGAGGTAGATCTGCCGACGTCTGCAGATTCCTGGAGTCTCTTCCTTATTATTCAGTTGTTGTTTCATTTAGTTCAGAACAAATATATTTTTTTTCCAGCCAAATACTTGTAGTAAATTCTTAGTAGTTCGTGAATTATGACTCCAAACCCTAGGTTGCTAGATATTAGTATTATTCTCACAATATTGTATACTATTTCATTTGTTATTTTTTGTACCATATATTTGATGGTAGTAAAACTCCGTATATATACTTTAATTTTTTTAATGTCGTAACCCTCTAATGTTGGCTTTCCCAGCAAGTATAGCGTTAGGCGCCATCACGGTCCCGACGGTGGAATTTGGGCCGTGACAATTGGGATCTGCCCATTGTACTCATCTTCATATAGAGTCGTTCTCGTCTAGAAAGGTACATCCTATATCAGACCAAACTAGTTAAGAACTCGCAAGGGTGCATATGGATGAATGCCTTCAAGACCTATAAGCTCTATAAACACTTCGAGGGGGTGGGGGGAGGGGTCATTTGAATTGTGTCGTTTCCCAACCACGAAAGCTTCTAGTTTATCCATTCTCCGCTCAATATTTTCAGTATCTTTCTCCATTTTTCCTGTCCGTGTGGGGAGACCCAGTGCCTCATTCTCTCATTATCACTCTAAAACATGTTGCTAACACCCACAAAAAGTAATCAATTGTGGCTTTTCATTGAAAGAAGTTCTATATGGCCCATATTTGGATCAATAGGTAGCAGCCTTTGGAGAAATCATACTCCCAAAAACATACAAATAGTGCTCTGAGAATTTCTACCAATATCATAGGCACCAAGGTGGCTTGGAGGTTACCCTATAATGATGCCATGACCACATGCAGCAAGTTGATGTTGATTTATTCTCTCTTCTGTGGGAAAACCAGTAACCATAGCACTGCCAAAGAGAAGGTTATAGGGGCAGAGACTTTCCCAGGTTGCATGATCACATTGAAACTCTCCCAAGTACCATTTATAGTAGTCTCGATGTCCAAACAGGTCAAATAACCGGTCCATGCTTACCCATCCATCTTCAATGTTCCTCAAAGTTTGACTGTCTGCCAAACCCAAAGCATCGATAAATGTGTAGCTGGGCATGGTAATCGGTAGTATCAGCTTTCTTCCAGCAAATGAAAGCTCTAGGAAGTTAGTAACTTCTTCCAACATTGGTAACAATTAATAGTCAATAAACTTGAAAACCACTTTGGCTGGATCCTAGAATTCTATCAACAGTCTGATAAGCACCCTGTTGGTCCGAATGTTCAGTAAGTGCATCCTGATTTCGTCTCCATGCTCTTGGTAGATGTTATTGCACCATTGCTTCAACTTATGCGGCGTTCCCATGACCATATTGATTTCAGGGATGTTCTGGTTGATTTCCACTTCTGAAAAGTGTAGAAAAGGGTTTGATAAGTGTTTTGCTTCAAATCTTTAGTGTCTCGTCATGATTGGTTCGTCGTTCCACAAAAGTCATGTCATTGGGTGCATGACCCGTTTACATTAGAGTGGCTTTCCTAATTGTGTGTTGATTCCAAGGACCAACTCACCTAAGTTTTATGAAATATGACCTATGTTTGCTAGAATAGAGTATTTCCTAACTTCGGAGTTAAACTGAATACTGCGAGAAGTTATGTCAGTTGACCTGAGAAAAACATTCTCTGAAACTAATAAATTTTGAAAGAAGGTTCGGAGGGGTGTATAGGACAAACCTCGCGTGTCATTTTGTGTGATAGTGTACGGTCAAGACTCGATAGGAAAAAGTTTAATGACAATGTATATAAAGCGGAAACCGATAGTGGGATGTTGGTGATAACATTAAAGAAAGAATATAAGTATAAGATGAACAAGTAAAGTAGGTAAGAATATATGTACAAATTAAGTACAGTTAAAGAAGTATATAAACAAATATTCCAAAATTCTAAGTATAATCTAAATTTGCTAAGGTCAGAACTTAAGTGTATTCTCAAGCAAAGTCTCCTTGTTGTTGAACCCTATTTTGCACGAGTTAAAACAAGATTACGCTAGTGGTTTCCCATGTTAATGATGAAAGAGAGTCGCCACATAATAATTAAAGTTATACTGGGGTACATATTTAATTATTACGATCATTCTCCTATTAGTCTGCTAACCAGTGAGATATTAGTAAAGGTTCTGGTTCTTCTAAGGGAACAGGTTAGGCACCCCCTAGAATCTACCTGAGGTAGGTCCATAGGACTTAGACTAAGTTCGAAGAATTTAGATGTCTTTATCTTACTTAGTTCTAATGTGTGGCTTACCTTATGGCTTACCTTAATAATGTTTCAAAACTTATCAATCTGAAAGAGGGGTAGTATATATACTTCGAAAAGTGTAGGTTCTATTTTAAAAGAAAAGCCTTCGAAAATGTTTACACAAATAAAATGTATTCTAAAAAGATGAATTTATAACACTTACTTACTAATAGAATAGAGTTATGTTTAAAACATTTGATTTTCGGGACCAAATGGCTATTTGTGTAAAGCAAGAACTATTAGGAAAATGGGGTTTAGATATACCATGAAAGTTGATTTCAAATATCATGTTCAAATTGGAAGAAAATTGCTTAAAGATCCTTAATTGAAGCAGCATTTGTTTACTTGTAGAAATAACCCGTTTTTAAAAAATGTTTTACTGAGTTTTCAAAGTTTTCCTTGTTTTAGAAAGCGAGACGGTTGATTTTGCAAATACTTCTTAGTTTCAAAAACATCATGAAAATTGTTAGTTAAAATAATGACGGAAGTTGAATAATATGAGTGATTAATAGTTAGAATTAATTACCATTAAGTTGCAGTACCTTTATTTTTACGTACGTCTTTAGCACTTGCCTAGGTTGTTAATATAACTCTAAAAACTGGAAAACCCATTAAATTAATATCATCAGTGTTATATACATATAAGAAACAATAGTAGACTAATAAGAGCAATAAAAAAAGGAAATGGACTCATGGTTTGGGCTTGAGAGGAATTAGAACTAGCAGATAATGAGCGAACGGTAGCTTCAGGTGACTCCAAGTTCAGGCTAGAAATTTGGGTTTGAGTTCTTTGAGAAATCGGCAGGACCAACTCAAACACATGCGTAAAAAAATATGGATTATTAGATATATGGCGCAATACAATATTTAAATATAAGTAATACCAATATAGGCCCAAGACAAACTGTAACAATCAATCGTAATTAGGAATGCAAATTAATGTGAAGTCACACACAGTAAATTTAAAGTGGAACCTTTAATTCCATTTAACATTAAACCTAAAGAGATTAGCAAATGTCAATAATTAATAGCTTAGGGTAAAATTTCCACCATGGCCGATATACCCTTTTGATCCTTGGCACATCAAAGTTTACAAGGGTCTCAAGGACCGCGAGCATTGCTTGTTTCAAGTAGAGTATCTCAACCAAGAACTAAATTATACTACTAAATACCGCTAAATACTCACACTTGCTATTCCTTATAGGCTTAAATGTTAATGAGGCACTCAATGAAAATTCCAATACAACAGTAATGACAATACATAAGGACATGTATATTTCTTATAAATAAGTATTCAGAATACTGCAATAACACCAAAAGAGATCATAGTTTGCATAGAAGCATGCAATACACTGTCATGTACATTATCAGACTAGAGAGTACTCAAATACAATTAATACAGGTGATGGCAAGTAATGAGAACACCAATCTGCCAATATAAGAACTTTGAACCAATAAGTCATGTTTTTCAAAAGGAACAGGGGAGATATCGTGCGTATTAACCTCACTAATCCTATTGGTATGTTCATACTTATGAAGATTCTCAATTCCGGTCATATATATAGTCATATATACACCAAATGAAAGTCTACACATAAGTTACCACTCCACTTCCTACTAATTATAGGGGTTAACATCCCGCTTCAGAGTTATTAAAAAATAGGGATAATCAAATACATTTGTCTACATTTAAGAAGTGATATGACCTCTAAAGAAATCTTTCATTCCGTCTAATATGATTGTAAGTTAAATACACAGTCCTACCAACAACAAGGCATACAAGCATCATATAGTTTCTCCTAAGTTTATAATGGCTAGAGTGAACTTATATTGACTTGACAAAGCTATGTGATATCAGAGACATATGTATGAGCAGATAAGACAAACAAAGATTGTTCAATAATAAGCTAAGTGCAGAAGTCCTAGAGATAACATTCAAACGCGCACATATGATAGTCTTATAGGATCACAACATGGCAAGCATGGTTGAATATCAGTAGATCAAACTAACAATGTTACTAGGTGTAAGTTTCAAGAAAGTTAATGAGAGTATTACATTAAGGATCTATCATACAAGTTGTGTATAAGAATTTAGTCATCATGAGTGCCGTGTACGCCCACGGGCTATTTGTTATAAAATTCCATTTTTCACTAAATCATAACCTGTTTTTCCTTGTTTGAAATATACTAGCTTATGCGACTACCCTGTTTAGATTAGAAAATCATGTATACGTATCTTAACTAACTATTTGAACTCTATGCAGCATGTATAGTAAAATTTCCTGAATTCTTTGAGGTGAACTTAGTCTGAACTGTATGTTTCCTTGCTGTAACTATTATTTATATTGATTGAGTTGCATATTTACTTTGGGACTACGGAACGATCCAGTAGATCCCCTTGTTCTGCATGTTTACTTTGGGACTAGGGAATGATATTCCGGTAGATTCCCCTACTTTGTATATTTACTTTCGAACTACGAAACGATATTCCGGTACAACCCCCTGCTGTGCATATTTATTTTGGGACTACGGAATAATATTCCGGTAGATCACCCTGATCTGCATATTTACTTTGGGACTACAGAACGATATTCCGGTAATCCCCCTGCTTTGCATATTTACTTTGGGATTACGGAACGATATTCCGGTAGATCCTCCTATCTTGCATATTTACGTTTGGGGCTACGGGAAGGTATCTTGGGAGATCCCCTATTGTTATCTCTGTGTACTGATCTTGTGACTTTCTATGATTCCTTCGTCGATTAAATTTCGGTACTTATTTTTAATGTAATATTTCATTCTGTCATAGTTTGTTTTATATATACCAGTAGGGCCCTGACCTGACCTCGTCACTACTCGACGGAGGTTAGGCTTGGAACTTACTAGTTACCATTGTGGTGTACTCATGCCGTTCGTTCACATGTTTCATGTGCAGATGCAGGTACCGCTCGTCCGCCTCAGTATTAGTGCAGTAGCAATAGCTATCGGAGACTTCAATGTATACATGCACACGTCCATAGATCCTTGTAGTCCCCCTTTATCTTTTACTTTGTTTCCCTCATGTATACATGTACGCGTCCGTAGATCCTCGTAGAGCTTGTGACTCATGGTTTCATATTTTGGGAAGTGTTGTGTATAAATTGGCAAATTGGTTTTACTTGTATATGCCGAGCGGCATTTTACCTTTATATAGCCATTTTGACGCATAGTTGTTTCCTTTATATTCTTTATTTTTGGTTTTCTGCATGTTAATTGGCTTACCTAGTCGTAGCAACTAGGTGCCTTCACGACGTCTTTCGGAGGGAAAAAAAATAAGTCGTGAAAGGTTGGTATTAGAGCCCTAGGTTCATAGGCATCGTGAGTCACAAGCCGATTTATTAGAGTCTCGCGGATCAGTTCAGAGACGTTTATACTTATCTTCGGGAGGCTATGAAACTGTTAGGAAAGTTATGCTTCTTTCATTCCTATCATGCAATCTTATTTATCTCGGAGTTTGAAATTTTATCATTTCCATTCTCTCACAGATGGTGAGGACACGAACAATAGTTATCGATGACGCTGCTCCCGAATCAGGTGTCACTAGAGGCGGAGATAGAGGCATAGACCGACGATCAGTGCGCACCGCAGCTAGAGTACCTACCAGGACAGAAGTTGAGGAGCCGCCAGTAGCTCCAGTAGGGGAGAAGGTACCAGAGGCGCCTGTTGTTATCTCCAGACTTCAGGACACTTTGACACAGTTCCTGAGCATGTTTGGTACATTGGTTCAGTCCGGGTTGATTCTGGTTGTACCAGCTACTTTAGAGACCGGGGGGAGGGACCCAGACTCCTGCCATCCACACACTACAGCAGCGATTTCACAATAGTCAGGTTCCACGTGTCATGGAGACACACCCGAGGTCCCATTTTAGCAGGTTGTAGGGATCGCTTGCCGGGTAGAGGACTTGTGGGTTTAGGAGATAGAGAGAGGACAGACGAGGTCAGGAGAGAGAGGACAGATAAGGTCAGGAGAGAGAGTATAGGGAGGCGAGGAGACCTCGCAAGCTGGAGAGATTCACTGGTCCTTATTTTTTAGACAGGGTACGACATGGTCGGGGTTTTGTGGGTCAGCCAATTTTGTTTGTGTTTCAGGCTTCACATAGTGTTTCAGGTGTTCATGGTTCTCACGGTACCCATACCTCGTAGTGCCCACGACCACTTCAGCAGCAAGGTTGTTTTGAGTGTGGCGACACTCTCCATGTGGTGAGGATTTTCCCCAGACTTAGGAGCGGTGCACCTCCACAGACTTTTAACCCACCACGTGCTCCACCGAGTATTCCAGTCATGCTTCCAGCCCCAGTTGCTGCCCCACTTACTTAGGCAGCTCGAGGTGGAGGTCGGGGAGGTTGAGGCGCCATAAGGGGGAGGCCAGGACAGGTATTATGCCCTTCTAGCCCGTTCAGAGGTAGTTGCTTCAGATTCTGTCATCACAGATATTGTCCCTGTCTGTCATAGAGATGCAACGGTATTATTTGACTCAAGCTCTACGTATTCATATGTGTCTTCTTATTTTGCTCCACATTTGGGGGTATCTAGGGATTCATTGAGTTCCCCTATTTATGTATCTACTCTTGTGTTCTCTTTTTGTGGACCGCATATATCGGTTGTGTTTGATTGCTCTTAGTGGTTTTGATACCAGAGTCGATTTATTATTGCTCAGTATGATAGATTTTGATGTTATCTTGGGCATGGACTGGTTGTCTCCCCATTATGCTATTGTAACGACTCGGTCAGTCATTTTGAGAGTTAGCGCCCGATCCCCTATTTACTACTTTCCCCACTTTTAAGTCTGCTTATGGGACTTGTCGGAATGATTAGTTGCGAAATTCGGAGATTTTTTGGACACATAGTCCCTATATATGAGTTTAAGCTTTAGAAATTAGGCCGTATTTGGAACTATGTGAAGACGGATCCGGAAATGAATTCCATCAACTCCATTAGCTCATTGGGTGATTTCGGGGTTAGGAGCGTGTTCGGAATGTTTTCTCAAGGTCTACAGTAGATTTAGGCTTGAATTGGCGAAAGTTAGAATTTCGGCGATTTCGGCCGATAGGTGAAATTTTGATATCGGGATCAGAATGGAATTCCGAGAGTGGTTGTAGGTCCGTAATGTCATTTATGACCTGTGTGTAAAATTTTAGGTCATACAGACTAGTTTTGACGTGTTTCGGCATCAGTTGTATATTTTGGGAATTTCATAAGTTCTTAGGCTTGAATCCATGCATAATTGGTTATTTTTATGTTATGTGATGTGTTTTGAAGGCTCGACTAAGTTTGGATAAGGTATTAGGACTTGTTGGTAAGTTTGGTTGAACCTATCGGGGGCCTCGGGGATGTTTCAGATGCTCAACGGGGTGAATATGGACTTAGGAAACCAGCTGAAACATTGCTGGTTCTGGTGTCTCGCACCTGCGAATTGGGAGCCGCAGGTGCTGACATGCAGGTGCGGGGAGGGGCTTCGCAGGTGTGGTCATGGCCAAGGTCAGCCAGTGTTCGCAGGTGCGGAGCCACAGATGCGGCCTAGTGACCGCAGGTGCGGCCCCAGCCCTGTTAGTGAGTTTTCGCAAGCAGGTCCGGTCCAAGAGTTTCAGGTGCGGAATTCCTGGGCTGTTTATACAAAATCCAAAGGTTTGAAGTTCATAACTTCTAAAACAATTTAGAGCACGGAAAAGTGCAATTTTTGAAGAGATTTTCACCTGGCAATTTGGGTAAGTGATTCCTACTCGGTTTAGGATTTCCATGATTATACACTTGAATCTACCCTTCAATTTCGAATTTGTGGTGGAAAATTGGGGAAAATTTGGATAAAGTTCTTAGGCCAATCTTGTGAGTTTTGATCGAGATTTTGATATCTGCGTTGAGTAATTATTGTATGGTTAACCTCGTGAGTGAATGGGTGTCCGGAATTTGTAACTTTTACCCGATTCCGAGATGTGGGCCTGGGGAATTTTTTGGATAATTTTCCAAATTTCGCGTATTAGCTTCAAACTAATTAGCTATTTTGCTTACTTAAAGTGATATTTACTTTATGCAATTGAATTGAATAGATTTAGGCCATTCGGAGACGGGTACGCGTGGGAAGAACGTGGTTTTGACTTGAGTAGCGCAGTCGAGGTAAGTGTCTTGACTAACTCTTTGTTGGGGAC
Source organism: Nicotiana paniculata (assembly GCA_005239505.1). Classification (NCBI taxonomy): domain Eukaryota; kingdom Viridiplantae; phylum Streptophyta; class Magnoliopsida; order Solanales; family Solanaceae; genus Nicotiana; species Nicotiana paniculata. Next base: position 52,532 of record ML355300.1, read on the forward strand.
TTCCCCTTAGGTTGTTTTGGTACTATTTGTTATATGCGTGCCATGTATGTGAGGTGACGAGTACGTACACGGGCCATTGTTGCTTAATTCCATTTTTCCTATCGATGCCATAAATCATTTCACTCCTTTTTTCACTGTTTAATGAGCTACTTGCGTAGTTTAGATTAGGAAGAAGCATGCCTACATGTTTTACCTAAATTCCCTATTTGATACAATGTGCACTGGGTTAGTTAGTCTTTATCTTATTCTTGTCTGTGATTCTTTTCCTGAGCTGTTTAAATACACTCTATCCGACATTCATTCGGATTGCATATTTAAATTGGGACTACAGACGTATTCCGGGAGCTTTCCACCTGTAATGCATATTTAAATTTGGACTACGGACGTATTCCGGGAGCTTTCCCTATGTACTGCACATTTAAATTATGACTACAGACGTATTCCGGGAGCTTTTCCCATGTACTGCATATTTAAATTGGGACTACTGACGTATTTTGGGAGCTTTCCCTGTGTACTGTATATTTAAATTGGGACTACAGACGTATTCCAGGAGCTTTCCTCCTGTACTACATCTTTACATTTGGGAACTACGCGACGTATCCCGGAAGATTCCACTGTGTGACATTTTTTTACTGAGCCAAGGGCTCCACGTCACTCTTTTACTTTCAGATTTATTTGTTTCCACTGCTTACCTTAGAATTTACATTCCTCTGTACTATTTTAAACTGTTTTACTTATAAAAATCTAGTAGAGCCTTAACCTGACCTCGTCACTACTTGACTGGGGTTAGGCTTGACACTTACTGGGCACCAATTGTGGTGTACTCATGCCCGTTCCTGCACATGTTTTTTGTGTGCAGATCCAGGTACCAACACTCGCTTCGAGGAGACTGAAAGGTAATTCTGCTCCGTTCGCAGAGTCCTTGGAGTCACCTTCCACTCTAGACTTAGATAGATTTCTCATGTAATTTCCTTACGTTGTATAGAGCTATTTTGAGGCAGAGCTTGTGACTAAAGCGATATTACGGGTTTTTGGGAAGTTGTATTTTGTACGTGCCAAGTGGTGATGTTTCATTAATAGATTTACTTTATTCCGTCTTTATTTTATTGCTTCTATTTAATATCTTTTTCTACAATTAGGCTTACCTAGTCGTAGAGACTAGGTGCCGTTACGATGCCTTTCGGAGGGTAAATCGGGTCGTGACAGCTATTCTTGATATTCACACTAAAATCGTGATGCTGGCTATGCTAGGATTACCGCGATTAGAGTGGAGAGGTACCTTAGAGTATACTCCCCACAAGTTCATTTCATTTCTTAAGGCTCAACGAATGGTTGAGCAAGGGTGTGCTGCGTATTTGGCATATGTGAGAGATGTCAGTATTGATACCTCTATAGTTGAGTCAGTTCTAGTAGTGAGGGACTTCTCTGATGTATTTCCAGCTGACCTTTCGAGCATGCCGCTTGACAAAGATATTGATTTTGGAATTGATTTGTTGCCGGGCACTAAACCCATCTCTATTCCTCCTTACCGTATGGCTCCTCCTGAGTTGAAGGAGTTGAAGGAGCAGTTGCAGGAGTTTCTTGATAAGGGTTTCATTAGGCCCAGTGTGTCACCTTGGGGTGCTCCGATTTTGTTTGTGAAGAAAAAAGGATGGTTTTATGCGTGTGTGTATTGATTATCGCCAGCTGAACAAGGTTACAGCGAAGAACATGTATCCATTGCCTTGCATTGATGATTTGTTTGATCAGTTACAAGGTGCTAGGGTGTTTTCCAAGATTGACTTGTGTTCTGGCTATCATCAGTTGAAGATTTGGGAGCCGGATATCCTGAAGACTGCTTTCAGGACCAGATATGGTCATTATGAGTTTCTTCTCATGTCTTTTGGGCTAACCAATTCCCCAGCAGAATTTATGAATTTGATGCACAATGTGTTCCAGCCTTATCTTGACTTTTTTTTTCATTGTGTTCGTTGACAACATTCTGGTGTATTCCCGGTCTCGGGAAGATCATGAGCAGTACCTGAGGACTGTGCTTCAGGCTTTGAGGGAGAAGAGGTTGTATGCAAAATTTTCTAAGTGTGAATTCTTTCTTGATTCAGTGGCATTCTTGGGTCACGTAGTATCTAGTGATGGGATCAAGGTAGATCCGAAGAAGGTGGAGGCAGTGCAGAGTTGGCCTAGACCATCATCAGCTTTGGAGATCCACAGTTTCCTTGGTTTGGCGGGATATTATTGTCGCTTTGTGGAGATATTTTAATCTATTGCAACATCTATGACCAAGCTGACCCAGAAGGGTGCTCCGTTCAGATGGACAGAGGAGTGTGAGGAGAGCTTTCAGAAGCTCAATACAACTTTGACTATAGCCCCAGTATTGGTATTACATGTAGGTTTGGGGTCTTACACTGTCTATTGTGATGCCTCGAGGATTGGTCTTGTAGTGGTGTTGATTCCGGATGGTAGGGTGATTGCCTCTGTGTCCAGACAGTTGAAGGTGCATGAGAAGAATTATCTTGTCCATGATCTTGAGTTAGCAATTATTATCAAGCCTTGAAGATCTGGCGTCATTATTTGTACGCTGTTCCTTGTGAGATCTACACTGATCACTGGAGGTTGCAGCACCTGTTCAAGAAAAATGATCTTAATTCTCATCTGCGGAGGTGGTTGGAGCTACTTAAAGATTATGAAATCATTATATTGTACCACCCAATGAAGGCCAATGTAGTGGCCAACGCCTTGAGTCACCGGGCGGAGTGTTTGGGGAGTTTGGCATATCTCCGAGAAGTAGAGAGGCCCTTGGCATTGGACGTGCAGGCTTTAGCCAGCCAGTTTGTGAGACTGGAAATTTCGGAGACGAGCCGGGTATTGGCTTGTGTGGTCGCTCGGTATTCTCTTTATGACCACATCAGGGAGCGCCAGTATGATGATACCAATTTTCTAGTTCTTCAGGACAGGGTTTGGCAAGGTGATGCTAGAGATGTGGCTATTGGTCATGATGGCGTGATGAGGATGCAGGGCCAGATATGTGTGCCCAATCTGGATGGGCTTCGGGAGATAATTCTTGAGGAGGCCCACAGCTCGCGGTATTGCATCCATCCGGGTGCCGCAAAGATGTACCAGGATTTGAGACAACACTATTGGTGGAGGAGGATGAAGAAAGATATAGTTGGGTTTGTGGCCATGTGTCTCAATTGTCAACAGGTCAAGTATGAGCATTTGAGACCGGGTGGCTTGCTTCAGAGGTTAGAGATCCCAGAGTGGAAGTGGGAGCAGATCACCATGGATTTTGTAGTTGGACTCCCACATACTTTGAGAATGTTTGACGCTATTTAGGGTGATCGTGGATCGGCTAATCAAGTCAGCTCATTTCCTCCCAGTGATGACTACTTACTCTGCAGAGAGATTGGCTGAGATTTACATAAGAGCGATTGTCCGCCTTCATGGAGTCCTTGTTTCCATCATTTCAGAGAGAGGTACATAGTTCACACCACGATATAGGATGCCTTGGATAAGGTGAAGGTGATTCAGGATACACTTCCATAGCCGAGTCTAGAGAAAAGAGTTATACAGAGCGAAAGTTCACGATTTAGCATTCATGGTTGGAGAGCAGGTCCATCTTCATGTATCGCCTATGAAGGGCGTCATGAGGTTCGGGAAGAAGGGAAAGCTGAGCCCAAGGTTCATTGGTCCTTTTGAGATATTAAGGCGTGTTGGGGAGGTTGCTTATGAGATTTCCCTACCTCCAAGCCTAGCAGGAGTTAATACGGTATTCAATAATTCTATGCTCCGGAAGTATCACAGTGATTCGACTCATGTATTGGATTTCGGCTCAATCCAGTTGGACAAGGATCTATCTTATGTTGAGGAACCAGTGGCTATTTTGGACAGGCAGGTTAGGAAGCTAAGGTCAAAGAACATTACTTCAGTAAAGTGCTAGTGGAGGGGTCAGCCGGTCGAGGAGGCGACTTGGGAGACCGAGCAGGATATGCGCAACCGTTATCCTCATCTTTTTAGAGTTTCAGGTATGTCTTTATACTCGTTCAAGGACTAACGATTATTTTAAGAGCGGGAGGATGTAACTACCCTGCCGGTCGTTTTGAGATTTAGAGTCCCGATCCCCTATTAACTGCTTCCCCGTATCCTATTCAGCAATTTTGGTTTGCCGGGAGGGTTCGTGTTGGCTTCCGAAAAGAATTGAGAAACTTAGTCTCTTATTTGGGATCTTAAGTTGGAAAAGTCGACCGGATGTCGAATTGTGTATAATGACCTCGGATTCAAATTTTAATGGTTCCATTAGCTCTATTAGGTGATTTTGGACTTAGGAGCGCGTCCGAAATGTGAATTGGAGGTCCGTAGTATTTAGGCTTGAATTGGCGAAACTGGGAATTTTGGCGATTTTAGTCGATAGTGGAAATTTTTATATCGAGCCTGGAATGGAATTCCGCAAGTGGTATGTCGTAGTGTCATTTTTTACTTATGTGTAAAATTTGAGGTAATTAGGACGAGAATTGATATGTTTCGGCGTTGTTTGTAGAAATTAGAAATTTGAAAGTTCATTAGGCTTGAGTCTGTGTGTAATTCATGTTTTTGATGTTTTTCGATGTGGTTTGAAGGCTCAACGAAGTTCGTATGGTGTTTAAGGAATGGTTGGTATGTTTGGTTGAGGTTTTGGGGGCCTTGGGTGTGTTTCAAATGCTTAACTGATTGAAATTTTGACTTAGGCAATTGCTGAGATTGCTGGTTTCTAGTGTTTCGCACCAGCGGAGGGGAGACCGCAGGTGCGGACTCGCACATGTAGAAGATCAGGCGCATATGCAGATTGGGAAGGAATGTGCATGGGTAAATGAATTAGGGTTTGGGGAGATTGGGTTGGTCTCTAAGGGTTAAAGTGGAGAATGTATTCTAGGATGTTAGATGTTTAGATCAACGACCCTGATAAACCAGGGATCAAATAGTTAAAATTGTATAATATGATAGCCGTTGGATTGTTAAATTTTTCCGACTGTGATTAAAACAAATGGGGGTATTGAAATTAAAGGGAAATTGATACAAAAACATGGGCCGTTGATCTGAAGGATATACGACTCAGAATGATTGTGTTTCTTTTTTGAGTAATGTGAAGGGGTGACGTAGCACGATTTTATTAGCTCAATGGAAGTGGCCCGAATTACCACGTTGGAATGGGAGGGGTGGACCTGGACCAGGTCAAATGCTTTCGGCCAATACTTATGGGTTGAAATTAACTTAACAAATAGCCACATTGTATTTAATTGTACAACTGCAGTTGTAGCTTTTTAATCTTTAATATTTTAAAAATTAATTTAAATGAACTTAATTAATTTTAATAAAATATAACAAAAAAATTATAATCGTCAAATACACTATTAATTACTGCAATTAACTAATTAATTACCAAATATCTTATTGCCCTATTTACTACACTAAATCTGGACTTGTTTTGAAGTGATGGGTTATTTTTTAACCAAAATTAGGAAAACTTTATTAAATTAATTATAACATGAGTATTGAATGTGAGAGTTATTTTTATAGTTTCCAAATAATAACAGTGATACATTATAATTATATAATCACTAGTCATTGATTAATAACATGAATAACTTAATTTTATAAAAATAGGTATTATTAATTAGAAAGTATCTTTAACATATTTATTGAAAATGAAAAAGTATAAGTAAGTTAATTTTTAAAAGGAGAGTCAAAATAGGTCTTCAACACCTGTTGCGCTCTATGGATAGCTCGGAAGTTAGAGGCATTATTTCTGTGCATTTACCACATACCTTATACGTAGTACATTTTCCAAAAGCATATTCCTACGGGAAAACTAGCAAAGTGGCATATATTACTAAGCGAGTTCGACATAATCTATATGACACATAAAGTAGTCGAGGGGCAGGCATCTGCCGATCACCTAGCAAAGAATCCTGTGGCCAACGAATAAAAACAATTAAAAACGTATTTTCCCAACGAGGAAGTGTCCTTCATAGGAGAAGATATTGCTGAGGCATATGACGGTTGGAGGATGTTCTTCGATGGAGCCGCAAACTTCAAGGGAATGGGCATTGGAGCTGTCCTAGTATAAGAAACCGGTCAACATTGTCTGGTATCTACCAAGCTCAGGTTCCACGCACCAAAAATATGGCCGAATATGAGGCTTGTATCTTGGGACATAGGTTGGCCGTCAACATAAACATTCCAGAATTACTGGTAATCGGAAATTCAGACATACTATTACATCAGGTACTCGAGGAATAGGCCACCAAGAATACCAAGATATTTCCATACTTACACTGTGTGCAGGGCTTGATCTAAAGGTTCACAAATATAGTATTCAAGAACGTCCCTAGAATCTAGAACGAGTTCACAGATGCATCGGCCACTCTATCTTCCATGATACAACCTCTATACAAGAACTATATTGTCCCAATCCTAATAAAAATCCACAAGCAACCTTCTTACTGCGCTCACGTCGAAGAAGAGTTCGATGTACATCCATGGTTTCACGATATCATGGAGTATTTGGAGGAATGAGAGTACCCAAAAACGCTACACACACTCAAAAGCATACTCTTCCGAAGTTAGCTAACAATTTCTTTTATATTGGAGGAATTTTGTACAGTAGAACTCCTGACTTAGGATTGTCAAGATGTTGTTTATGCCAAGGAAGCATCTAGGTTGCTCGAAAAGATACATGCCAGAACCTGCGGACCTCACATGAATGGGTTCATTCTAGCCAAGAAGATATTAAGGGCAGGACTTTTTTGGATGACCATGGAGACTGACTGCATCAAGTATGTGCAAAAATGTCACCAGCGTCAGGTGCATGCTGATATGATACGAGTACCACCCAATGAACTCAATGTGACGAGTTCGCCCTAGCCTTTCTCCGCCTAGGGAATGGACTTCATCGGACCAACGAGCTTGCTGCCTCCAACAAGCACAAATTTATCTTGGTGACTAGAGACTATTTCACAAAATTGGTCGAACCCATCTCATACAAAGCCGTGACTAAGAAGGTCGTAGCAGATTTTGTCCGTCAGGTTTGGGGTGTCCAAATCAATCATTACCAATAATGCCTCCAGTCTCAACAACGATCTGATGAAAGCTATGTGTGAAACATTCAAGAAAAAACACCGAAACTCCAAAACATATAGGCCACAAATGAATGGAGTTGTAAAAGCTACCAATAAGAACATTAAGAAGATATTAAGGAAAATGGTGGAAAATTACAAGCAATGGCACAAGAAGCTCTCATATGCTCTGCTCAGATACTACACCATAGTGCGAACATCAATTGGGATAACCCTTTATTTACTGGTCTACGGTACTGAAGCTGTTACACCCAACGAGGTAGAAATTCCTTATCTAAGAATCATACAGGAAGCCGAGCTTAGCAATGCATAATGGATACGGGACCGATACGATCAATTGGCTCTCATTGAAGGTAACAGGATGAACGCGGTGTCATGGTCAACTCTATCACAACAGGATGGAAAGGTATTTTAATAATAAGGTTAGACCAAGGCAATTCATACGGGAGCCGTTGGTGCTGAAGCGGATTTTTTCACATTAGGATGAAGCAAAAGGAAAATTCTCACCTAACTTTCAAGGGCCTTACATTGTTCATCGAGTGCTGACAGGAGGAGCACTCATACTTGCTGAAATAGATGGAGAGATATGGCCAAAAACTATAAATACGGATGCCGTCAAGAGATATTATGTTTGAGATTGTATTTGCACTTTCTTTGATGTAACATGAAGTACACTTGACCTGATTCCCGCTCAAGAGGGGACACATAGGCAGTCATGTGGGTTTGGTCACGTAATAATAAAGTCCTAATTCCCCTCCATGGTTAGAAAGTAGGGTAAGATTTTGAGTTTCGTCAATCTCATTACGTCAAGAATTGCTGAAAGACTAAAAGTACTGCTGGAAGTATACATCACAACTGGGGCAGAATTTAGAGGGAATCCTCAAAATTCCAAGATAAGGATGTCACAATATCTCAAAGCATGTCACATCCTATTATTTGATGAATTCATTTGGTTTATGCATTATCATATATTTTTAAATAACTACATTTCTTAAATATAATTTATCGCAAATGCATATTTTTGAAAACCTAATTTCTGTAACAACTAAATACTACCTAGAGTGACTCAAGCACAAGCCTACAAGATAGGAGCAAGGACGAAATAAGGAATCGAAAGCATGAACCAACCTTCCCCCAACTAATAATTTTTTTTTTGGATACAAGCATAACAGATGAAACATTATGAAGTCTATCCGCAAGAGATGCACCACAAGGAATGTTATCCCCATATTGATAGATGCTACTAACCTTGAATAAGTTAAGCTAAGAGTACCTTCCTTATCTCACGTTTACTTAGGGCTAAGAATAACCTTCATTACATTGCATGAGGCTAAGCATTGCCTCCATCATTGCATATGGATAAACATTGCCTTTCTCTACATAGGGATAAACACTAACCTCATTACATTGCATGAGGCTAAACACTGCCTTCATCATTGCATAAGGCTAAGCATTGCCTTCCTGCGCATTGGGATAAACACCGCCCTCATTACATGTCATAAGGCTAAGCACTTCCTTTATCATTGAATAACGCTAAGCACTGCCTTTCTCTAAGTAGATAAGCATTACCCTCATTATATTGCATAAGGCTAAGCATTGCTTCCATCACTGCGTAAGACTTAGCATTGCCTTCCTCTGCATAGGGCTAAGCACTGTTCTCATTACATTACATGTGGCTAAGCGCGATCTTCATCATTGTGTAAGGCTAAGCACTGCCTTCCTCTACATAGGGCTAAGCATTTCCTTCATTACCATGCATGGGGATAAGCACTGCCTCCTTCATTTCATAAGGCTAAGCACTTCCTTTCTCTGCATAAGGCTAAGCACTACCCTTATTACGTTGTGTGACGCTAAGCACTACCTCCGACATGGCACAAGGCTAAACACTGCCTTCATTTGCATAGGGCTAATCACTGCCCTCATTATCTTCATAGGGTTAAGCACTACCCTCATATCGCACAAGGATAAGCATTGCCTTCCTTTATTTTATCATACGGCTAAGCATTTCCTATTTCCTCTATTGAAGAATCAATATCGCCGCATCGTTGAATGTCATAGGCTGAAATATCACCACATTGTCCGAAGGCATCATAGTCTGAAGGCATCATTTTCATGGCTCGAAGACACAATTCCATGGCCTAAGGATCTCGAAGTTGCATATAATTATTCAAAGGCGCCATAGTCTAGAGGCACCATCTTTATGGCCCAAGGACATCATTTCATAGCCTGCAAATCCTTCATCATATTTCTCATGTCCCAGGACATCATGGTCTAACGACATAATCCTCATCGCCAGAAGACAATTCTCATGGTCCAAAGGGGATATGAATCATGTCTAACTTTCTGCAATAGCTATATATATTCACGTGCATTGTGTCTTAAGTTTTGCAGGTAACACGGGAAGTAACCGTTCTACAAAGAGGAGCAATTTGCACTCCAATTTCAGTTCAGAACGTTCACATCCCTTGATTGTACCCAAAGTAACCGATAACCAACAATTGATTACTTTTTCTCCCGTAACTGCCCAAAAGTATTGTCTCACGCATCAATAATCTTCATTTTACACTACTGCCATTTATTCCCTCCACCTGAAATATCAACTATTCATGACATCGCCCTACCCAGATAAAATCATTCTTCGAAGCATACGATCTTTTCATAACAACTTTATCGGGTTTGTACGCTGTTAGATCTAGAACTACACATGGTCTGATTTTCGTAACACCAAGAATATGTAGGCAGCTCCAAAACCAGGGTTCGACCCCAAATTTTTAAACATCCCATACCCTATCTTATTCATTCGGACAAAATTGATTATTTTTTTTACCCGACAATTCTTTCATCATTTCCGGACAAAGAGGGGCAATTTTTGATACTAAATTTTCCCCTCATATTTTGAAGAGTATTCCATATAGTATTTTTTTATTATTATAAAACTCATACTACAAAATTTCATACAAATAATTTATGTAATTTCTAAAAGCTTTTATGTTTGATTTCTTGCATGTCTTTGTAAATATTTATTTAGTTATTTCTTCAAATTATTTTAGGTAATTTAATCGTCCAAGTCAGTTATTTATAATCACATACATATTCAATAATATTTTACTTTATTTTATATAATTACGTTTTCATTTTTATACTATTTACATTGCATTAATAGAACATGCTTTACAAATAATTGCATTCGTTATATTATTTGGGTTAAAATAGTATTGTTATACTTTTACAATCCTAAGATACTATTTTAAAAGTATCAAATTGCATAAATAATATTTTTATATTTACTTAGCTATTTTATTGATTTATTTTTTCTTAATTATATTTGTTAAAATGCAATCCAAATGTTTAGCATATTTTTCGAACCAAACTGGCCCAAATCACTAGGCCTAGCTCTCAAAGCCACTAGCTCATTCCCCTCAGCCTAGACTAAATGACCCGTTAGCAAACCCGAGTGAGACCCCTTGAATGACCCGCTCCATCTCCTCTTTTAAAATCATGATTGTTAATCTCTCAAGATCAATGACCTACAACTGTCCCCTCGTTTTTAATTACACAAACCCCAAACTCCAGATCCCATTTCACCCATCTTGGCTCAGCCGCCTCTAAACTCTCTTAACTTCTCCCCTCTTCTGTAAACCCTAGCATATGCCTCAACACTCCCTCTCTGATTCCGACTGGAAAATGGAATCAATCTATGTTCACCTACTTTATTTGTATTATCTCACTACTGGTCAAGCATTTATGGTATTACTTAGGTAATTGCCCGAATTTGGCAAGTACTATCTTCTAGATTGACTTCAACCTTAGAGTTTTGGAAAATATTTCATCTATATAAATGGAAAAGGCCCAATTTCTCTCACTAGCTAGCCGATTAAAAATATTGAGCCCTAATTAAGGTTTGGAGTTTGATTTCTCCTTTTACCGACTACCTTACAGTTTGCATGTAATATTTTCTTTCCTTCTTTATGTATTTGTGATTTCTTTCCTTGTTTGTTCGCCTAGTTGAACACTATATACCCCCCCCCCCCCGGTTTCCCATTTAGGAAGGCTTTAATCATTTTTACTCCGTCACTTACTCAATTTGTTATTATCAGACTAATGGGTTCTTGGCTGGCTGAAATCTAAGGCCACCGCAATTTTTTTTTATTAACCTTCCTAGTGCGAGTACTGCTCGGAGCTCGTCTGAAGCTCTCTTGAACTCTAACACACTTGCTTTGGGGGACCTGGTATTCTATCTTTGCTACTGATAATTGAGTTTTTGTTGGTACTTAATTTTCTCCTTTATTTGCTTGATAATTTGTTAACTGGTGAGTACCTTGACTCTTGCAATTATATTCTCTCTATGCTTGTATTCATGCTCTCTATATGTATGTTGTTTGAACATTCGTGAAAAAATATGATTTCAATGTTGTGTTTTCTTTTCTTGCAATCCTATTAGCCTTAAAACTATTCTATAGTTCTATTTTTTCTAGCATCCAAACCTGCCTAAGTCCTAAGCTTTAATATATGCTCATTATGTGTGACTTCTGACCATGCTAAACCTGCTTAGACTACTATGTCTATGTATACCTGAGTTCATATACCTTTTGCTTGCCCATCTTCATGCCTTGCTTTGAAATTAAAACTCCTAGGGAACTAATTCATGTCCAGAATCTATTCGAATGTACATCTTCCTACTAAGTCCTTCTTGTACAATGTTGTACTTTCATGGAATTAGTTTATGATCATGTGAAGTCCATATGCCAATACAGTCTCAATTTCTACGCAAACATCTTTCTTTGTTATTTGTGAATTCTGATGTTGTGCTATCATCACATGCTCATTGATTTATTCATTTTTTCTCCAATCATGTGTTCTATAATACTGCTTAAGACTTCTAGGGTGAGTACCAATATGATAGCCCATTCTTCATATGTGTATTCAACAGGAACAAGTCTTGATTCTTGCTTGTCATGTTGAACTGGAGTTGATATGTTTTTCACTTATTGTAAGTTATTGTGTTGCTTTTATGATTTTTTGGACCTTTGTGTTATGATTGATACTCAGCATGTTAACTTTCTCATGTTCAAACTAAGTAATTTTTTCCCAACTGCTTTGGACCATGTCCACTAATCTAGTTTTTCTTATGCTTGGCTGCAAGTTAACTGTGATAATGTCTTCGTTGGGCTCTCATGTTTAAAGATATTCTTGTAATACTACTCCTTAATTTTATTCATGATCATGACTCCTCTAAACCTCCACTCTTATGTCTAAAGTCCCCTTTGGGTTAATTCTGAATCATGCTTTACTTTGAAATTCTGCTTAATGTGGTTTGCTATCTTATGATGTTCAATCATGTCACTTTGGACTTGTTTTTTGGAAATATAGCATGTATCTATCCCATGTATGATGTGTATGCCTGCTTAGACTTTGTGCAATCCTGTCCGTGTGCCTTTGATTTGGTAACTTCTATTCTCTGTTAATTACAGCCTTATGAATTGCGTATGTAGATTCCAAAGTTATTTAATTGACCTAGTATATAGCTTGTCATTTGTACCGTTAATTTTACATCCAAATGGATAAATAAGGCATTTGTTTAGGCCTGATTGTTGGGCCAGTTTGGTGTGCTGAGAGATGGAGCATATCAATAGCCATCCAGAGTATGGGCCTTCTCATCCACATGAGGCTCCATGTTTTGGTTGAAAGCCTAAGAACGCCCTTGATTTGATTTGTATCTATATTGGGCTTGTAGTTGTCTAGTTGGGTCTATAGCAAGTTATTTGAGCTTGTATGATTTTGTTTGGGCAAGTAATATTCTGTAATGATGAATAGTGGGGAACTACTGAAACTGGGGTACTTTGATTCTCGCACGAATGTGTAGAAAATATGTCTATACAGTTTTAAATGTTTTGTTTGCTCTCAATGCCTCATCCTTTGGGAATAATCTGCATAACATGCTGTTAATTTCGCTTATTCGCTAAGAAAAAATGATTTAGGGCCTTCATCTAATTTTATATCTTGACTTGCATTGTTAGAAGAGCATGCCTAAAGGATTTTAAACAGAACTTGATTGTTGCTCGTTTCACCTGTCCTGCTTCTGCCTACAGATATCATGCCTATGGGATGCCAACTCAGGTAATCAAAATTTCTCCCTTCTTTAATTATGTGGCTCACCTAGAATGCATGGATATAAGATTAAATAAATAAAACTATCCCGATTTGGTTCTTTTAGAAATCATGTCTATAGGATTCTATGGTTCACCTAGAAAGCATGGCTATAGGGTCATTTAACAGAGTTTATGTTCTAAAATAGCCTTATTTCCCAAATTTGGCCATCTATAAATCTTGCCTATAGGACTTTATATTAAGTGATTGAAATGGTTTAATTGTATGCACTCCTATAGTAATCATGCCTATCGGGTTTGAACGACTTAGTATGTTCCAATTCCAGATGTGCCTGTTCGCGTCCGTCTACTTAGTTTTCAGCATTGTTAGTATGATTAATAATTGTTCGTTTACTTGATTGCGTGCATATGCGTCTATATGAGGAGGTAAACTTGAGCCTTTTGTGCTACTTGTAGTGTGTGAAGTCCTACTTGTTTTGATCGTGTGACGTTTAGTTTTATCATTTTGAGCATCCTAGGTGAGTCTAGAACTACCCACGTAGTAGGTCCAACGCCTCCTGGACCATAGGCATGGGGCGGGTAGGCACACATAACACGCGATTTAGAACTGAACTAGTACGCTTTAGGTAAGTAACTTCAAGATAGTAATCAGGTAGCAGTGAAAATAATAGTTTGTGCTCACTAAATAATTTGAGCAATGATATACTTGAGGGAGTTGTGAAATATTATTTATGTTGTTCGGGTGATCCTTTAGGATAAGAAAATTTAGTACCCCTCTATACACGTTTTGCAAACTTGCTTATTGAAATTTAAATTGGATACACTTCGTAATTCTCAAAGAGATGTATCAGTTACTTATTAGTGGATAAGTCTCAACAGTAGCCTTAGGGATATTATTTATATTATACTTTATTGGCTAAGGGTTCAATATACGAGTGCGGCCGCATAATTCCTTCTACGGTACGCACTCTGTTACATGTTGTTCAATTTCCCTCAGTTGATATGCGGTCCACAGAATCATGTGTGCGACCGTAGGTTCTGGTGCGGAATGCAGATTTTCTTTTGCGGCAGAACTTTGGCTATTTTTCTGACAAACGAACTTCGAGGAGTTTGCAATTTTTCAATCTCAACTTGTGCAGTCCGCACAAGAATTGTGCGACCGCATTTTTCTCTACTGCAACATCAAGAATTGTGGTCCACATTTTTTTCTTACTTAGCCAATTTTTCTGAGCCCAATTCCTGTAAAGCACACACATTCCTGCAACCCACATCAAATCTAGTTAGCACAAAATAAGACCTATCTAAAAATAAAAAAAAATAAAAAAAAGAAACATGGGTTGCCTCCGAAGAAGCGCCTGATTTAACGTCGCGACACGATGTATATTACATCACTTCAAATGAATTACTGGCACCACGTGGAAATCATAAGCTTTTCCCAAATAATTCTTCGTCCGGTGACCTTTGACTCAGAATACCTCATCATTTTTGTTCTTCAAGTCCAAAGCACCAAAAGGTGTGACACCCATGATTTCAAAGGGACCATTCCATTTGGATTTCAGCTTTTCGGGAAACATCCTCAATCGTGAGTTGAACAACAAAACAAGATCGCCCACGTTGAATTCTCTATTTTGGATGTATTTTTCATGAAGGTACTTCATTATTTCTTTGTACAAGGACGAAATTGCATATGCATGGTACCGAAATTCATCTGATTCATTCCAATGCACTACCCGCAAGGTGGCAGCTGCATCCCAATAAAGATTTAACTTCTTCAAAGCCTACATGTTCTTGTGCTCAAGTTCCCCTAGAAGATGAAAAGATTTTCCAAACACCAATAGGTATAGAGACATCCTGATCGGAGTTTTGAAAGCATTTCAATAAGCCCATAGTGCATCATCAAGCTTCGTTTATCAATCCATTCGGTTAGCATTCACTATTTTGGACAAAATACTCTTTATCTCCCGGTTGGAGTCTTCCACTTGGCTGCTTGCTTGAGGGTGATAGGGATTCGTAACTTTATGAGTTATACCATACTTGATAAACAAGGTGTCAAAATATTTTTTGCAAAAATGCGACACCCATTTCTTATAATATCCCGCGGAGTACCAAACATTGTGAAGATGTTCTTCTTCAAAAATGCCACCATACTTTTTGCTTCATTTTTGGGTAGAGCAACGGCCTCAACCCATTTTGACACATAATGGACCGCTACCAAGATGTAGGTTTTCCAAAGGAACTCATAAAAGGTCCCATGAAGTCAATACCTTGTGTGAGGGGCATTTAATTTTTTCTTTGAGATTCCACCGGCTCTTTGCCATTCATCATAATTCTTGACTAGATCACTTGCATCGTTGTAGAGAGTGGTCTAATAGAAGCTTCAACTTAGCACTTTGGCCGCCGTTCTTGCTCCACCGTGGTGACCACCATAAAGTGAAGAATGAGAAGCCCCAATAATTTGAACTTTTTCTTCCTCTGGCAAACATCTTCTAATCACTCCATCAGTACAAATTGGGAAAAGGTACTGTTCATCCCAATAACAACCTTGAAAATTCTGTTTGAGCTTCTTCATTTGTTTTGAAGAGAACTCATCCGGGATGACCACTCAAAATAAAATTTTCTAGATCCGCAAACCATGGCACCATTTCCATCAAAATTGTTAGGAGTTTCTCATCGGGGAAGGAGTCATTGATTTCAAGTCCATCGTGCAGCCTACCCTCTTCCTCCAAATGAGACAAGTGGTCTGCCACTTGGTTTTCACTTCTTTTTTGATCTTGGATGTCTATATCAAACTCTTGCAACAAAAGAACCCATATCATCAACTGGGATTTGGAATATTTCTTGCTCATAAGGTACCTAAGTGCCGCATGATCCGTGTGGACAATCACTTTTGTACCCATCAAGTACGGGTGTATTTACTCAATAGCGAACACAATGGTAAGTAGATCTTTTTCGGTTGCAGTGTAATTGACATGTGCATCATTCATGGTCTTACTATCATAGTAGACCGAATGAAATATCTTGTTGATACGTTGCCCTAACTGCTCCAATCGCCACATCACTAGCATCACACATGAGCTCAAAAGGAATGATCCAATTCGGGGAGGTAATAATGGGAGTAGTTGTCAACTTGAACTTGACCAATTCAAATGCTCTCATTCAATCATCATTGAAGTGAAATTTAGCATATTTCTCCAAAAGCTTTCACAAGGGGTTCATCACTTCAGAAAAATCCTTTATGAAACGCTAGTAGAACCCTGCATGACCCAAGAAACTTCTCACACCCTTCACAGATGTTGGAGGTGGAAGTTTATAAATCACCATTATATTTTCCTTGTTGACCTATATCCCCTTATCTGAAATCTTGTGGCCAAGGACATTACCCTCCTCGACCTTGAAATGGAATTTCTCCCAATTCAACCTCAAGTTCGTTTCTTCACAACTTGCCAATACCTTATCCAAATTTGCCAAGCAATCATCAAAGAAATCCCCGACTACTGAAAAGTCATCCATGAAGAATTCAAGGTATTCCTCTACCATATCAATAAATATCGCCATCATACACCGTTGGAAAGTTCCCGGTGCATTTCATAAGCCGAATGGCATCCGCTTAAAAGCGAAGGTGCCATAGGGACAAGTGAAAGTTGTTTCCTCTTGATCTTCCGGGGCAATAAGGATTTGATTGTAGCCTGAATATTCATATACAAAGCAATAGAATGCCCATCCTGTCAACCAATCAAGCATTTGGTCAAGAAAGGGAAGTGGGAAATGGTCTTTTCTTTTGACAATGTTTAGCTTCCGATAGTCCATGCACACTCTCCATCTGGTCACCGTTCTTATTGGAATCAACTCGTTCTTATCATTGGGGACCACAATTATATCCCTTTCTTCAGAACACATTGCAGCGGAGAAGTCCCTGAACTTTCATAAATGAGGTAGACAACCCCGGCATCCAACCACTTCATGATCTCCTTTTTGACCACCTCTTGCATTGCTTCATTAGAGTCTTCTTTGATGTTCAATGGAGGGTTTGGCATCTCCCTCCAAATTAATCTTGTGCATGCAAAATGGGGTCTTATTCCCCGAATATTCGCCAAAGTCCACCCAATAGCTTTCTTTCTCTTTTGGAGCATCGCCAATGTAGAGTCAACATGCACTATAGTCAAACAAGAGGAAAGAATAACCGCTGAAGTAGATCAAGGGACAAGGAATTCATACCTGAGATGTGGAGGCAATGCTTCAACTACAAGATGTTCGATTGGGGCTTAGTTTGAGGAGTTGTCCTATTTTCAAGATACAAGGACAATTTGCGGGGCTCATAAGTGTACGACCCCATTCCTTGCAATGAGTTCACACATTCCATTAAGTCATCCATCTCGTCATCATAAAAGTTGAGTAAGATGGACTCCAATGTATCATCAACATTCATCGTGGCACTAGTATCATCAATAATCACATCGATCACAAAGTCCACGAATGAACACACTTCATTGCCATCTGGTTGCCTCGTTGATTTGCACACATGGAACACCACCTTTTCATCACTCACCCGGAAAGTGAGTTCACCGGATTCCACATCAAAAAGACCCTTCCCCGTAGCAAGGAAATGTCTACCAAGAATAATCGACACCTCATAGTCCTCTTCACAATAAAGAATCACAAAATCCGCCGGGAGAATGAACTTGTCAACTCGAACCAATACATCCTCAATTACCCCAACGGTCTCTTCATTGTACGATCGGTAATTTGTAATCTCATAGATGTGGGGCTTGGTTTCCCAATTCCCAATGTCTTGAAAACCGAATAGGGCATCAAGTTGATACTCACCCTAATATTACAAAGAGCTTTTGCAAATTTGGAACTTCCAATGGTACAAGTGATTGTAAAAGCACTGGGATATTCCATATTTGGAGCCATAGAATGCGCAATTTCACTCACTTGGTGAGTGACTTTAATAGTTTCAAAATTCATCGATCTCTTCTTTGTCACCAAGTCCTTCATAAACTTAGCATATCCGGGCATTTTCTCCAAAGCTTCAACTAATGGCATATTTATAGAGAGGCTCTTCATCATATCAATGGAATTCTTGAATTGATTCTCGCCATTTTTCTTGGCAAGCCTTTGAGAATAGGGAGGAGGTGGCTTGGACAATGGTGCCTTAGTTTTTTGAACTACCGGTTCCGGTATGTCAATCACATGATCCCTAGATGGATACACATCCTCTTGAGTCTCTTCCACCATGTCATTAATATCAATCCGCACTTCATTATTTGCTTGTACAACGTTGTTCAGGATCTCCTCTTCTTCTACCACTTGGTCATCATCCACAAGTTGCCTTTGACTTGAGGTACGTGCATTCCCACCTTTTCCATGTCTTGTAGTAACGTCTATGGCTTGCCCCGTAGTGTTCCAACACTTCGGGTTCACCACCGTATCACTTGGTAGTGCCCCCTTAGCACGAGAATTCAAAGCTTGAGAGGTTTGACCCATTTGCACTTCTAAGTTACAGATTGATGTGTTGTGCGAAGCAAGTTGGGCATCGGAATCGGCCTTCTTCTCCATAATTTGCTTGAACATGTTCTCAATATGAACCATTTCATTGATGGAGGAACTAGGACCATGAGAAGGATAAGGAGGTGGGTTGCTCGATTATTGGTACTTCGTGAGCCTTTGAAAACACGACCTCTGATTTCCTTGGTTGTTATTCCACCCACCTTGGTTGTTGCCTCCCCAATTTCCTTGATTATTATTATTTTTCCAATTCCCTTGGTTATTGCTTCCACTCAAATTGTCTTGATTGTTTCCACCATTCCAATTACCTTGGGTTCTAAAATACCAATTGCCTTGATTATTAGACGGTCTCCATTGTTGTTGACTAGGGCCTTGGTAGTTGTTTCTTTTCCCTTGAAAGTTGTTCACATATTGGACCTCTTCATCTTGATCATTGTGAGATGCTTTGATCATACCCACTATCATCTTACACGAAATTGTCCACTCTTTCTTGCACTTGTGGACTTCATGTTCTCCTCTTGTTTACTCTCATATTGACTCCCTCCATAGAATTAACTTGCCTCGAGTTTCGCACTAGTTGAAGCTGAGCCTTTGCCAATTGGTTCATGGCGGTCGTCAACTAGGTTATGGCTTGCCCATGGTCATGTAACTCTTTATGAAGAAGAATTATTTGGACCACCTTGTGGAACATTGGCTCTAGATTGACACGCCGATGAAGTATCCTCCATCTCATCCAAAATATCGCACGCCTCCGCATAAGGCATAGTCATTAAGTTCCCACCGGCAAGTCAATTCACTAAAGAATGGTTGGTGGTATTGATCCCCCGATAGAAAGTTTGTTGAATCATGTTCTCCTTCATATCATTATTGGGGAAATATTTCACCATTGTCATATATATTTCCCATATCTCATGTAGGTATTCATTAGGCTCTTGCTTGGATGCTAGAACATCATAGCGAAGAATATCCAAGTGCTAGGGAGAGAGGTACTTTTAAATAAATTTCTCCGCAAGTTCATCCCACGTACGAATGGAATGATTTGGCAAATGTTCCAACCAATCAAAAATATTGATTATTCCATTAGGTTCGGACGGTGATTCTGGACCTGGGCATATACCCCATATTTGCGTTTGGACGTTTTTAGAAGGTTTCTCTTGAATTGGAGAAAGATGGAAATTTGAAGGTTGGAAAGTTCATAGGATTGACAAGGAGTTGACTTTGATGTTATTAGGTTTGGATTATTTTTTCGGGAGTTGAAAATGGTTCGTTATGTCATTTGGAAATTGTGTGCAAAATTTGAGGTGATTCCGAGTAGTTTAGACGTGTTCGACATAAGTTTGGAATTTAAAATTTTGAAATAGTTCATTAAGCTTGATTTGAGGATCGATTAGGTCTGTGTTATATTTTGGGACTTGTTTTTATGTTTGGATGGGGTCCCGAAGGGCTCAGGTGACTTTTGGATTAATTTCAGACCATTTCTCTCGTGTTTGCATTGCTGGTGTCAATAGTGAAACCCATTCGCGTGCGAGTCATCCTGTTAATGAAAAATAAATTTGACAGGAGGATATTTGTTCATCGCGTTTGCATATGAGGGACCGCATTCAAGAAGTTAGTTTGTTGGCTAGGTAATTTCCTGTTCGCGTTCGTGACAAGAGAGTCGCGTTCGCCGTGAAGAGCTGTGAGATGGTGGTGTTTTCTTCGCGTTCGCAAGGTCTATGTCACGCTCGTGGAGGGTTGGATAATCTGTTCATCGTTTCGCGAGGTCTGTGACGTTAACGCGAAGTGTATTCCTTGGGAAATGACCTTTGTGCTTTGAGATCACGGTAGATAACCCCTACGTAGTGTTATAAAGTCGTATTTTTGGACTTTGAGTTCATTTTTATCATATCTTGACATTGGGAGCTCGAATTTGGGAAATTCTTGAGGCGATTTTTATGATTTAAAGTGGGGTAACTATTTTTGAGTCGGATTTAGTTATTTTACATGATTCTTTCTCTGATTTTGGAATTTGGTTAATGAATCTTAAAGAGAAATTTGGGTGTTTTAGCTAACTTTCAAAATGAATAATTGAGTTTGGAACATCGATACGAAGTTAGAATTGGGTAAAAATAGTATTGTTAGACTCATATTCGGATGGGTTGTCGGAATTTGTGGTTTTTATCGAGTTCCATGGGGTTGATTTTGTGGCTGGCTGATAGTATATGATTAAAGATTCGACCATTATCATTTGGGTTTGATTCCTATGGCTTTATTTGTTATTTTTTGAGTTTCTTTTGGCTAGTTTTGAGTTGCTCAGGGGTTGATTCGCTGGGGAAGGCATTTAGAGTACATATTTGGCTTGTTTGAGGTAAGTAACATATGTAAACTCGGATTTGAGTTATTTTCCCATTCGCTTTGGTATTTGTTTTGTGTTGGGTTAAGTACGTGCTAAGTCACAAGCGTGTGTGCGTACACCGAAGTATTTATAATCTGGGTAGACTTTAGGCTACTATGAGTGTTGATTTCATGCATCGTTATATTTGTGTTTTCTCTACTTGTATGATCATTTGACTAATGATTCGTATTAAAAACTATGTATTGGCTATATACTTATTTATTTGAGGCATGATTCGGCTATTCTTGCAATTTTGAGCTATTTGCCTTAATTATAGTTATAGCTCAGTCATAATTCTTCATCTGTATGTTATATCTTAGTCTATGTACATTATTTGTTTGACATATCACATGTTGTTGTTGCCTTCTATTTGTGATATTGTTTGGGCTGAGTTCTATGAGATGTGAGCCATTGAGACTTGAAAGGTTAATGACTGATGTGGGCCATATATTCGTGTTGTGCGTTATATTAGATAGGATTGCACGCCGCAACGGTTTGATATATGGATCGAGTTTCATACCATAATGGTTTGAGATATGTATTGAGTTTCATGCCACAATGGTTTTATATTTAGATCGGGTTCCAAGACGTAACAGTTTGATATTTGGATCGTGTTGCATGCCGCAATGGTTATATTGATTAGCACTTGTACAAGGATCCGCCCCTCTGGAGTCTAGTATTCACAATGAGTGCATGCACAAAGATATATATGTACTTTGGTGAGGGACGTACCCGTACAATGCTGAGTATGGTTGTCTGGTGATGGTGAAAGGTATTTGTGCCAGGCACCCGTACAGTGTCGAATGTCATTTTTTGTATGATAGTGATAGGCATTTGTGCCAGGTACCGTGAGCATGTTGAGTGTGAGTATACTTGATGGATTCCTTTTGATGTTATTGACTTGACATATAGGCATATAGATGTATGTTCCTCATGCTAGATGGTAAATTATTGACTTCACATATATATTTGACATGTAGGCATAAAGATGTATTTTTCTTGTGCTAGTTGGTAAAGGAAATGTCTTACCTATTCTTGAATGTTGGAAATCATAGTTTTCTTGATAAATTCATGCTTTAGTGATTTCAGTGGCAAGATTGGAGCTTTGACAGTTATACTCGAAAAGCATGTTTAATTTTTTGTATTTGTGAACGAGTTGAACATGAAAAGTTGTTTCCTTTTACTGTCATCATTATATCATTTGTCATTATTGATTATTGGTGTTGGACATTGACCATCTTTCGGGATCGTCACTACTTTCAGCCTGAGGTTAGGTGATGTTCGGAAAAAATGCATATATTTTCCCATTGTTGCCTCACATTATAGCACTTTTTAATAGTCTTTTGAGTATTAACTATAGTACTTTGTGCTTAATATTATATTTTAACTGTGTAGGAATAAAGTAGGTTAAAGATAAAGAGATTTGGAGCAAAATTGAATAAAACACGGAAGAAAAAGAAAGAAAATTAAAATAATAAGCAGGGGGGATACCTTTTGGTGTTTATCCCCCGAAAATTGAAGACAAAAAGGGAAATAAGTAACAAAATCAAGGGCTTCTAAGGCATTAAATGAATCTAAGGCAAAAACATTCTGCCTCCAGCGCCACGGCCAGCGCTAGGCGCTGGTCTGGACGCGGGGGGATGACTTTTTATATTTTGTTCGGGACAAGGTTATTTCGGCCCTACACGACCCCATCTCGTATAAAAGGGGTAATTAACCTAATTTAGAGAAAATATAACATACTTTGAAGGATAATTCACGTGGAGGAACACACCAGGCTTGGAGGAGGCTTCTAACTAGTTTTTGTTCTCTTCTTTTCCTTTAATCTCATAGTTTATCATATTGGTTTATTTATTCAATCTTGCACTTAATTATTTGATTGCTTGATCACCAATTGAATACTCTTTACGAATCTAGGATTGAACTCGGGAGAGGGAATTCTAGATTGCATATAAGATTGAGTAGAGCAAGATCTTAACTCTTAGTGGATGGAGGATTTGCGGTTAGGATAGGAGTATACCTAATTGCCTTGCTTGTTTACTATATAGGAATCATTAATGTGTTCTTGTTAATTCTAATTCCCTAGGAATATAGGCGTTAGATTAGCTTGAATAGGCGAGTAGTACTTTGGGAGAAGGCTACGAGAAATATTAACCCTGTCAACCAATAAACCCGATAAATTAATTAGACGATTTAAGTGGAAAACTCAACGGGATTGTTAGGTAACCCATATCTCTAGCATATTTTCTCCCATTGAATTCATCTCTAAGATTGCAGACTTGTTTCCTTTAATTTTATAGTTTACTATTCTACATTTATTTTAGTTAAATATTCATACTTTAGAAAATCGCTTGAAAATAATAATTGTATTATTATAATTTAGTAAATAGTTAATCACAATTCCCTGAGGGTATGATATCTGAACTTACAATCCTATGTTACTTGTCGACCACTTATACTTGTGTGTGCGTTTGGGACCAACATTAGGTTTGTTACTTATTGAGTACATGGGATCAGTTATACTCATATTACACTTCTGCACCTTCGTGCAGATCTTGGAGCTGGTGCTGATGTGTATGGCGGGGAGCTTGCATTGAAGGTGTACCTGCTTTCCAAACATAATTACCACTTGTCCTTGATAGTTTTGGATTCATATTTTGTTTGTGTATATTTCAAACAGATGTTTGTATTTACTTCTGACTTGAGATTTGACATTCGCACCTAATAGCCATGTTATTCATATTTATCTATTTGGTTGATACTTGATATGCTTCATACACGTCTGCTTCTATGTACATCGTTATTTGTTCCACTCGTAAGTGCTGATGACGATGACTTGCTACTACTTATTCGAGGTTAGACTTAATACTTACTATGTACTTACTAGACTTAATTGTGCAGGTACTGATACAGATACATCGGTTGGTCTGTCATGACCCAAAATCCACCTATTCGTGATGGTACCTAACCCAACCCGCTAGGTAAGACAAACAATAGTCAACCCATCTTTAACAAAAATAATAAGAAATTAATATAGACATTGATCGCCTAACGAATATTACGCACGATTCTACCAAGGAAAATGACCGGATCCCATAAGAATGGTTTTACATGAGACTACAGAGGTCATATGGCTCGATCCATAAATGTATCTCGTAATGATGCCTAGGCGAACAATCCACTCTCATAAGAACAATTTATAATACTGTCGGGCTGAACGACCCACTTCCATAAGAATATTTCATAATACTGTCAAGTTGAATGGCCCGATCCTACAAGAGTAGTGGAACTTTCAACGGTCACTATCCCAACTCACGAGGATAAGTGTGAGTCAATAAATCACGAAACTACCAATAACGTAAGCACAACACAAGGATATGAATGCAAGACAAAGCATTATTTTACTGATAATCAAGTATCCTGCCAACTTAGCGTAACAAAGCTCAGTCAACTATGTAAATTGTACTCTCAAGCTTAGTTATGAATTCGAGTAATTAAACAGGCAAGACTAATTCAAGTAGTACAATTAAGGCATGATATAAGTCTAAGTCTACCAGATATAATCAAGAATCTAGCTTACGTACGGAGGTTCAACACCTCGTACGTACCCATAACATGTAGCATATATCAAATAAAATACCTACGAAGATAATTTTCCTTTTACAAGATTAGGTAAGAAACTTACCTTGACTTCAAGTCCAATTATCTGCTCCAACACCTCCCTAACACTACAAAACGATGCCGAGAAACTCAATACTAGCCAAAGCAAGATGCAAACTAATCAAAATATATTTAAGAACTCATAATTTAACAATAAGAACCAATGCTCAACCCCACTCTAAAAGTAAACAAAAGTCAATCTAGGGCCCACGCGTCCAGATTTTAGAAATTTTTGATGATAAATATTACACATAGCATCACGAACTCAAATACTTAATTTATTTCCATTTCATGACCAAATTTGTGGTCAAATCCCATTTTTACAAATTCTAGGTTTTCCAAAAAAAATCCCACAATTTCTAAACATTTTCATGTTAAACTCCACATATAATCCATGTATTTTGATCACAATAAGTAGAAATCACTTGCATAGTGATGCTTGATGAAAGTGTCTCTTCAAAAAGCCCCCAAATTTCCTAAGCAAAGAGAGAATTTCCAAAAATGAATCTTATGTTCTGCCAGGCCTTCTTCATCGCGATTGCAGAACTATCCTCACGATCGCAAAGGTCGCACTGCCTCTTCCCTTTCTTCCTCTTTCACAAATGCGATTGACCTCACGCGAACGCAAACAACAACTAAAAAGGCCTACACGAATGCAAGCCCAGCTCTACGACCGTGAAGGCCAAACACTCAAGTGCCTAAAATCCTCTTCTGTGATTGGGTGCAACACCCCGCGATCGCAAAGAGAAACAACCAACCCAAGCCAATCTTCACTAAAACATAGTTTTCGTAACACTTAAAATGCTAACGCATAGCCCAACCAAATCAACCTCCATGATCGTGAAGCCCATTCCGCGATCTTGTTGAACAAATTTCTCCTCAGCTCTCAGCGATCGCAATTCTTTCTCCGCCATCGCGATACACACCAGACATCAGAAAAATATGCCAACTTTGAACGTGCTCCGGGTGGTCTGGAACTCACCCATACCACTCGGGACCCCATCCAAATATACCAACAAGTTAATAAATATAATAGAGACCTACTTGAGGCCTTGAAACACATAAAATAACATCACAACCAAGAATCACACGCAAACCAAATTAATTAATCTTCTAAATTTCTAACTTCCTTCCACTAACTCCGCATGCGACGAATCATGCTTAGACAACTCGAAATGGAACCAAATTTCACACGCAAGTCCAATATGAGAAAACGAAACTATCCCAAAGCTCGGAATTCCTAACATGATCTGATATCACGAAACTCCACTCCAATTCAAACTTAGAGAACTATAGAACCTTCAAAATTCCTACTTCCAATAAGAAGCGTTGAATTTCTCCCGGATAACCAGAAACTCGATTCGAACATATGCCTAAGTCCAAATTACCATATAAACCTATTGGAACCTTCAAATTCTGATTCTAAGGTCGTTTACTGAAATTGTTGTTCTAAGTTAAACATGGACACCTTAGGCCACTATTATGTTACTAAGTGTTCTGAATTCAACCCGGACCCTTCCAAATCAAAACCAACTGTTCCCGCAAGTCATAAAACATGAAAACACACACACGAGAAGTCTTAAATAGGGGAACGAGGTTCTAGAAAGCAAAATGACTAACGAATTGTTACATTCTCCACCTCTTCAATAAATGTTCATCCTCGAACGGGTTTAGAATCATACCGAAAATGTCGAATAAATGTGGATATCTACTCCGCATTTCCTTCTCGATCTCCCAAATTACCTCCTCGATTAGCTGGCCTCTCCACTGAACCTTCAATGATGAAATCTCCTTAGACCTAAACTTACGAACCTACCTATCAACAATGGCAACTGGATCCTCCTCGTAACTCAAGCTCTCATCCATCTGACATGTGTTATAATCCAACGATAGATGGGCCTTGTCGGCATGGTACCTTTGAAGCATAGACACATGGAATACCAGATGAACTCCCAATAGTCTAGGCACAAAACAAGACTATATGCAACCTCAAGAATTCGCTCCAAAACCTCGAATGAACTGATGAACGTCGGACTCAACTTGCCTCTTCTCCTGAATCTCATGACACCCTTCATTGGAAAGACTTTCAAAAGTAATCGCCTAAAATAAATGAAAAAACATGCACTATTTTATTATTGTCACTCTTCTACCTGGACTGTGCTATACGAAGCCGCTCACGAAGCAATTTTACCTTATCCCAGGCATCATTTACCAAATAGGTGCCAAACAACCTTGCCTCGTAAGGTCCAAACTAACTGATAAGGGAACGACATCGTCGGCTATACAAGGCCCAAATGGATCCATCTCAATGATGGACCGAGAGATGTTGCTATAAGAAAACTCAACCAACAGTAAGAATCGATCCAACTGCCCTCTGAAGGTAATCACACATGCCCTGAGCATATCCTCTAGAATTTGGGTTATCCGCTCTGACTATCCGTGAGTTTAAAAGGTCGTGCGGAGCTCTACCTAGGTTCCCAACTCACACTGTAATCCCTCTACGAATATGAAGTGAACTGGGTGCCTCGATCTAAAAATATAAAATAGGCACACCATGCAACCGGACGATCTCCAGAATATAAATATGGGCCACCACTTTGAAGTGTATGAGGTCATCATCAGGATAAAGTTTGCACACTTGATCAGTGTGTCGACAATGACCAAAACAACATAAAATCTTCTCAACATCCATGGAAAACTGTTGCTCCCAAATGCACACACAAGTATACGTGGTCGTACAAGTAAAATAATGATAAATCGAGTGTCGAACCCACAGAGACTTGTGTAGACTACTCACAAATTCACTATAATTGTTATTTAATCAATACAAAATAAAAATCCAATAATGTTACTATGATATACTACAATTCTAAGAAATAACTAATTATCAAGTAACAAGCTGATTGTTGTGTATTCATTAGAGACAAATATTCCTGGGTTGTGATTGTTTCACCATCCGTATTGTGTTATAATTAACTCTCCCTTTCATATAATTCACTCATGGTTGCTAATTAATCGATAAATGCTCTAATAGCCTTTTCACGAGGCACTACTCACCTATTCTCAATAGATTAACGCCTATATTCCTATGAAATTAATCTATCAGAACGCATTAAGATTACAATGTTTAATTAAGCACGGTGACTAGGTATATTCCTATTCTAACCACAAATCCGCTCCCTTGAAGGGTTAAGATTGTGCTCTCTTCAACACTTCTCTAATCTATACACAACTTTCCCAAGCGTAACATAGATAGTATATAGAACCTAACTGCTGGCCAGACAATTAAGAAATTAAACACAGAATTGAAGAAACAACCATATATTGAGTGAACTATAATACAGGTTAAGATAATGTCGAATAACAATATTCATGGTTAAATCACAACCCCAGAACAATGGGTGTTTAGCCACTCATGCTAAAATCAAACAATTGCATAAGTGTTGAATTAATTGTAAATACTAGAAAAAGATGAAGAAATTGAGAATCCTCTACTCCCTAGAAATTCCATGTGTATATCTCCTCCAAAGTGGCGTTTAATCCCCTAAAAATAAGCTTAGACTTGCTTTTATACGTGTTGGGTAGGTTTAGGGCCGAAATAACCGTACCCCGAGAAAAATAGGAGAAAATCCCATCGCCGGCGCCCTGGGTAGCTCCAGGCGCCCACCAGGAGCTACTCCTAATTTAGGTACTGCCCACAGCGCCACAGGTGGTGCTGGGCGCTGCTTGTGGCACCCAATTTCGTAATTTTCCCGGTTTCATCCGTTATGGCTCTAATTTCGCGCGTTTCACCCCCAATTAATCCCGAATCATTCCTACACATAAAAACACTTTAAATTAAACTGTTGCTCCCAAACGCACACAGAAGTATACGTGGTCGTACAAGTAATATAATGATAAATCGAGTGTCGAACCCACAGAGACTTATGTAGACTACTCACAAATTCACTATAATTGTTATTTAATCAAGACAAAATAAAAATCCAATAATCTTACTATGATATACTACAATTCTAAGAAATAACTAATTAACAAGTAACGAGCTGATTGTTGTGTATTCAATAGAGAAAAATATTCCTGGGTTGTGATTGTTTCACCATCTGTATTGTGTTATAATTAACTCTCCCTTTCATACAATTCACGCATGGTTGCTAATTAATCGATAAATGCTCTAACAGCCTTCTCACGAAGCACTACTCACATATTCTCAATAGATTAACGCCTATATTCCTATGAAATTAATCTATTAGAACGCATTAAGATTACAATGTTTAATTAAGCACGGTGACTAGGTATATTCCTATCCTAACCACAAATCTGCTCCGTTGAAGGGTTAAGATTGTGCTCTCTTCAACTCTTCTCTAATCTATACACAACTTTCCCAAGCGTAGCATAGATAGTATATAGAACCTAACTGTTGGCCAGACAATTAAGCAATTAAACACAGAATTGAAGAAACAACCATATATTGAGTGAATTATAATAAAGGGTAAGCTAATGTCGAATAACAATATTCATGGCTAAATCACAACCCCAAAACAATGGGTTTTTAGCCACTCATGCTAAAATCAAACAATTGCATAAATGTTGAATAATTGTAAATACTAGAAAAAGATGAAGAAACTGAGAATCCTCTACTCCCTAGAAATTCCGTGTGTATATATCCTCCAAAGTGGCGTGAATCCTCTAAAAAATAAGCTTAGACTTGATTTTATACGTGTTGGGTAGGTTTAGGGCCGAAATAACCGTGTCCCGGGAAAAATAGGAGAAAATCTCGTCACCGGCACCTTGGGTAGCTCCAGGCGCCCACCAGGAGCTACTCCTAATTTAGGTACTGCCCACAGCGCCACAGGTGGTGTTGGGCGCTGCTTGTGGCACCCAATTTCGTAATTTTCCCGGTTTCGTCCGTTTTGGCTCTACTTTCGCGCGTTTCGCCCCCAATTAATCCTGAATCATTCCTACAAATAAAAACACTTCAAATTAATATAAATCATCACATTTAACATATAAAACTCACGAAAAAAAAAGTAAAATATGAGGCCATACACATAGAAATATATACACTTTAAGCTAAACATCAACACCCCACACTTAGACTCTTGCTCGTCCTCGAGCAAGGGGACAATCTACTAGCCTTCCACACGTACAAAGTTCATTATCAAGGAGTATTTTACTTTTCAATAACACGCCTTACCCCTTGACTATGATCGATACCGGCATTCAAGTATGAAAATACAAAAAATCACATTCTTCCCCTTTTTTTTAAAAGTGCCCAAGTATAACTACTCTATCAATCATACCAACAACCTAATTGAAACCACCCAACCTCAAGAGTCAACTTGCAACCACTAAGTCCTCTCAATTCACGCAGCTACCCAAGAAGAAAGTTTACAACATTGTCAATCGTTCATGAAATCATTTGCCCTCACCAACAAACAAAAGAGTGAATATAACTAGTCCCCACATTCAAATATGCTTTTTGAATATAATTTAAGGACATTACACAATTGAATAAAATTTCACTCACTCTCACAAAGAATTCATATGCATCCCGTGTTCGTACCATAAGCTTGCCCGTAGCGTAGATCTCCACTAATTTAAGATAGCCAAGTCTAGGATCAATTACGACTTTTAAGGTTGTAATGTAGGCTAAGGGACGGGTATGATATGTTTAGGAATAGTGGCTACCCTCCTAAGCACTTTAATACACTACATTCACAATTCAACACATATTATCCTCAACCGATTCACTTGCCACAAGCGATATTCAACATAGCCCTTTTTCAATTAAGCACTTCTATACTCCCACTAGCACATACTAATAAAATTTGGAGGTGTGTATTTTTTTCTACATACTTCTTCTATCATTTTTTTCTTCTTTCTTTTACAACAATTTTTTTTTTCTTTCTCCACACACTCCATACATGAAAGTTCATTGGCTAGTGGCTTTTGATTTAAATTTTAATGCACTAAAGGTCCCTTCCATGGCTCCACTCAAAACTAATCCCCAATATCTCACCCTACTTGTTTTAGCGATGAAGTTCCTTAGGAGGTAAAAGTGCAAAAATCTCAATTAAGAACAAAATAGGGGTACAGCTTGTAATGTGGGTACCAAAGAAAAGGTCAAAGGCTCAAAGGGGCTAGAAATGGAAAATTTAATTCTTATGTGACAAGCACATCCATGATCAAACAAGAAAAATGCTTACATCATCCCCTAGACTAGCATAACTTACAATTTCGCTTGAATTAACACACATGGCAAGTTCTAAACTACACATGATAGCATAGAAAATTACTAAACCTCACTCACACATTGCACATGACTCAATCACAACGGTTTTGTTCAACTCTCAAGTAAAGCAAGCACACGTAATTGAAAGAATTAAGTAATATCACACTATGTGGCCTACAAGTCAAACAACTGAGCTAAGGCATCACAAAATAGGCTATTTATTTTTACTTAGGCATCACATGTCAAGCCAAATACATGGGAAAGCAGAATGTATGTCATAGCCTAATATTCCAGCACCAAGCATGTCAAAGGATATTTCCAAGTTACTCAGTTTCTTCCTAACTACTCTAAAAAAAATTAATTTTAAGTGCCCGGTTCAAGTTACACCCTTGGAAAAGAACCGGTCCCCAAAGAAAAACCAAGGGATACTGCCTAACTATCCTAAAAAAATAAAAAAATCTTTTGGCATTTTGTTTTTTAATCGGACTTTATCCCTCAAGAAAATTGTCCAACAGATCCATCGTCGGGAAAAATTCGAGCTTTTTCTATTTTTCTTTTCGTTTCTTAACTAAAAAAAATAATTTTACACAATTAGACTTCACTTCAGAAAGTAGTTTCCCCACCCACACATGTGTTATGCATAGTCCTCCATGCATGATCACAAAGAAAAATATTAAAACAAGGGCGAGAAATACTCCCTGAGACCCTCTCGGACCTAGCTCGGACATGATCCTCAATCTTTAGATTCGGGAGGACCCCATATTTAAGCTCAAACATGCTCCTCAGCTTCAACTTTGGGTACTTAGACTTCCCCTACTCTGCAAAATAAAAACAACACAACACTCCACAATAAAAAAAAATAATTAAAAGATATACAGGCTGGGTTGCCTCCTAACAAGCGCCTTATTTATAGTCGTGGCACGAATCTGCTACTCTGCTCAGGCTAGGAACTTTCTCTTCTTCTTTCTCCCATGAAATCTAGCCTTTTTGCACACTCTCAGAAGGTCTCCTCTTTCATTTCTGGCTCTTTTCTCAATAATTTTTACACACTCAGCTTGCAACACCTCCTCCTCTAACTCAGTTGTCCCATCTGGATCACTACAATTCACATAAGGATTCTACTCTATCTCCTTCAATTCGAGCATAGTGATCATGCACAATATCTCATAATGCTTGGGGAGCTTAAGTGCCTTGTACACATTAAAAGTGACTTCCTTTTCGTCAACTCTAATCTTTAAATTCCCTTCCCTCACATCAATAATCGCTCCACCAGTAGCTAAGAATGGTCGCCACAAAATAATGGGCACTTCCTCATCTGCCTCGTAATCAAGAATAATAATATCAGCAGGAAGAATAAACTTTTCCACTCGAACTAACACATCCTCAATAACTCCTTATGGCATAACTAGAGACCTATCTGCTAATTGTAAAGTGATTGTAGTAGGTCTAAGCACCCCCAATCCGAGTTGCTTGAACAAATAGGACGACATCAAATTTATATTAGCCCCTAAATCACACAGGGCTCTCCAAACTTCTTGTTTTCCAAGAGACAGAGAAATTGTGAAACTCTCAGGATCCCTCAACTTAGGAGGAAGTTTACTCTGAACTCTGGCACTGCACTCTTGAGTAAGTGCAACTGTTTCAAAATCTGTATGTCTTCGTTTATTTTCCACAATATCTCTGAGATGCCTCGCACACTTAGGCACTTTCTGCAAAATTTCCACCAAAGGAAAATTCACACTCACTTGGCTCAAAATATCTAAGAATTTTTTGTACTTAGCATCATCTTTTTGCTTCTTCGGTCTTTTTGGAAATGAAGGTGGTGGCCTTGTCTCAATTACTGGCTCGGGTCCTTTAATATCTTTCTCATTCTCCTCAACTGGCTTGGGAACTAATTCTCCTTCAGGACTAGACGTATACTTCTTTTTCTTTCGAACTTCTTCTAA
This sequence comes from Nicotiana paniculata, assembly GCA_005239505.1. NCBI lineage: Eukaryota > Viridiplantae > Streptophyta > Magnoliopsida > Solanales > Solanaceae > Nicotiana > Nicotiana paniculata. The sequence goes on from ML355300.1 coordinate 85,465, forward strand.
TGCTCTCCCATTTCTCAAGGTAACCGCATTGACTTGAACTTTAGGATTGGGCTCAGTATCACTAGGAAGAGCCCCAACTGGTCGAATATTTTGGGCACTGGAAAGTTTCCCTATTTGGCGTTCCAAATTTCTCATTGCTACGACTTGGGCCTGTTGATCTGCCATTAATTTTTGGTTGAAGGCTTGGTGATCAACTATCATTTTCTTCATCATCTTCTCAAGGCTAACTTATTGTTCAGTCTGAGGTGGTTTGTATTGTTGTTGAGGTGCTTGAGGCCGGTATTGATTCTGAGTGCCTTGATTTCCACCCCAAGAGAAGTTTGGGTGATTCCTCCAATTGGGATTGTAAGTGTCCCCATACTTATTTGTTTGGCCTCTATTTGCATTAGCCACAAATATACGGACTGTGGATTTGTTGGGCATAGATTGCTCATGTGACCTTCTCCACAGACTTCACAAAATATTTGAACTTGTTGCACTAAATGGGCTTGTTTCTTTTTAATAACCAAGGTCATCTGATTGACTTGGTTGGTCAACGTAGAGATCTGTGCTGACAAGGCTGCGACAACATCTAATTTAAGAACCCCTGGTGATTTTTGTACCATATTCCTACCCATGTCTCCTTGCCAATCCAGATTGCTTTCAGAGAATTTTTTCAATAATGCAAATATTTCGTCATAGTTCTTCTCCAATACCTGACCTCCAGCTGTTGCATCTACCATAATTTTTGTTTGGGGATGGAGCCCCTCAATGAAAGTGTGAACTAACACTTCGTTTGTCTAATTGTGATGAGGACAGTCTCTGAGTAGCCCCTTGAACCTTTCCCATGCTGAATATAAAGATTTTTCTGCTTTCTGTTTAAAGGAAACTATCTCACTTCTGATCTTTGCAGTTTTGCCTGAAGTGAAGAACCTTGCCAAAAATTTTCTTGCCACATTATTCCATGATGTAATGGAATTAGCCGGTTCTTCCTTTAGCCATCGCTTAGCTTCGCCCAATAGAGAGAATGGAAAAAGTGTGAGCCTCACATAATCTGGAGTGACCCCGTTAGTGTTATAAGTTCACTAATCTCCAAGAAGTTTAGAATATGCTGCTGTGGATCCTCGTGTGGAAGACCCACAAATTGCCCGTTTGCATGAAATAGCTGGATCATGCTCTGTTTCAGCTCAAAGTGCCCAGCGATTCTGGGCTTCACGATGTTGGAGGTAACATTAGCAATACTGGGCATTGCTACCTCCTGAAAAACCATATGTTTTTCCTCTGCCATGTTCACAGGAAATTGAACGAGTGCCTGAATAATGTTTGTATCCATTGCTTCCCTCAACCTCCTGTGAAATGTTCTCTCAGGTTCAGGGTCAAAGCCGTCGAGTCTGTCTAGGCTTCTGACCCTACGCATTCAATCAAAGGTCCTGAGATTAGAGCAACAATCAAGTAACGTTAGACTGGATGAAATAAACAATTATAGTAAAAACTAGAATGTAATCCATATTCAAGTCCCCGACAACGGCGCCAAAAACTTGTTTCTCCCAAACGCACACACAAGTATACATGGTCGTACAAGTAATATAATGATAAATTGAGTGCCGAACCCACAGAGACTTGTGTAGACTACTCACAAATTAACTATAATTGTTATTTAATCAAGCCAAAATAAAAATACAATAATGTTACTATGCTATACTACGATTCTAAGAAATAACTAATTATCAAGTAACGAGCTGATTGTTGTGTATTAAACAGAGAAAAATATTCCAGGGTTGTGATTGTTTCACCATCCGTATTGTGTTATAATTAACTCTCCCTTTCATATAATTCACTCATGGTTGCTAATTAATTGATAAATGCTCTCATAGCCTTCTCCCGAAGCACTACTCGCCTATTCTCAATAGATTAACGCCTATATTCCTATGTAATTAATCTATCCGAATGAAAAAAGATTACAATGTTTAATTAAGCACGGTGACTAGGTATATTCCTATCCTAACCACAAATCTGGTCCCCTGAAGGGTTAAGATCGTGCACTCTTCAACTCTTCTCTAATCTATACATAGCTTTCCCAAGCATAGCATAGATAGTATATAGAACCTAACTGATGGCCAGACAATTAAGCAATTAAACACA